>VNJY01001990.1:0-173616 GCA_008042715.1 Drosophila bocki | reverse complement strand
TACCAGGCGAACAGAAACCAGCAGCAAGCAACTGAAAACTATTATAAAAAGTCCAAGTTTCGAACCATTTAGGAGCAAGCGAAAGTAACTGCTGTTTTCCCAAAATGCAACTCTGGGCAGGCAGCTCAGAGAGGGATAGCAAGTGTCCAGAAAAGAAGAGAGCAGACAACACAGAGTTGTATTTTGGGAAAGAAGCCGTTACTATGTTTTGTTTTGAGAAACACCAGCTACTTGCTGTGTTTTCTGAGCGTCTGGTAAATAAATATCGGTATGCTGAATTTACAAGATAAATTAATGCATCCATCGATGTGCGATAGTTATTTAAAATGATTAATTTTTAGATATTAAATTTAGTTTTAGGTATTAAATTAAATAAATAAATAATATAATATAATTAAAAAATTACAGAAATAATTTTTATTAAATAAAAATCGTATATTTTCATTTAAGGGGGAAATAAATAATATTTTTATTTAAAACTGCAGCTATAGAAATCAGCAATTCGAAGGAAGTTGGCAGTTCTTCAAATCAAAACACCAGGCGCTCAGAAAGGGATAGCAAGTGTCCAGAAAAAGAAGAGAGCAGACAACACAGAGTTGTATTTTGGGAAAGAAGCCGTTACTTGGAGCAAAGTTGCCAGCCCAGAGTTGTATTTTGGGAAAGAAGCCGTTGCTATGTTTTGTTTAATAATAATGAAACTAAATAAATTAAATAAATTATTTATATTTAGCCATATTTGAATTTTAATTAGTATTTTGGGGCTCGATTCCCGCTGACCCCTCATTCACATGCTCTATTCTAGTATTTTTTCAGCGGCTGCCGGGAGGGTATTTTCCAGCGGGCCGGCTACGGTCACACTGCTGACGTGTTTCTAACGAATCCCAAACACGAATCCACTAGAAACCCCCAAATACACCGCCCGCTGCCCGTCGCCCGCGACGTTGCAACATAGTTTTCACTGCAAGCGGTGCCCCCACGAATCCCGGGGCTGACCAAAGGCCGTATCCAGTCAGCAAACCCAAATAAACAGAGAGCAGCCAGCCCCATCTAGGAGGCGGAACGACACGACTCCGGATCAGCTGCTGGGCTTGTGAAATCGAGAGAAGCCCTTTGACTCCAAGCAGCCACATAGCCAATCCATAGAGCTAGCTAGGATCGTAGCTGTTCCTGGAATACAGACCCAGAGGCTCGAGGGAGACCAAGAAAGAGAGAGGGAGAGAGAGAGAGAGAGAGAGAGAGGCGGCGGCGAATCCCACGGAGAAACCGCATAATCCGACACAAGCGAAGCCATGGCGCTGCTAACCATGATTGCCCGAGTCATCGATGGCCTGCCGCTGGTGGGGACCATGCAGGATGACGAGCAGGTACTTGGCCACTTTCGCCTCGCGTGCGTCTACAGACAGCAATATTAACTGTTCCACTTTCACTTTCTCTCTGTTGGCAGAGCGGTCGCAGCATACTGGACTATCAGAACCAGGCCAAGATGCTGTTCCGCAAGCTGGGCACACATTCGCCAGCGCGCAGCAGCATCGAAACCGGGCCCTATCTGTTCCAGTGAGTAACACCCTGGAGAGGTCCCTTCTAGAATCTAGATGATGCAATAATTCCCCCATTCCCATTCCCCCTATCTTTCCCATCAGCTACCTTATCGAGAATGATGTCTGCTATTTGGTGATGGTGGACAAGATGTACTCGAAGCGTTTGGCCTTCAATTACCTGGAGGATTTGGCCCAGGAGTTCCATGCCAACTATGGCAGGCGTGTCAATTCGGTGACGCGGCCGTATGCCTTCATAGAGTTCGATGTGTACATACAGAAGGCGAAAAAGCAGCTGACCGACCGCAGGCGCAACATAAGCAACATCAACACACAGCTGCAGGATGTGCAGCGCATCATGGTGCAGAACATAGACGATGTGCTCCAGCGGGGCACTGTGCTGGCGGGTAACTATGCTAAGACCCACTCTCAACCATATCTTATCTGTGTTTCCCTTTCCCTCTTCCTTTTCAGAGCTCGACACAAAGACCCAGAACCTGTCGATGATGTCGCAGAAATACAAGAAGGACGCCAAGCTGCTTAACCGCAAATCCATGTACGTGAAGGCGGCCGTTGTGGGCATACTGTTCATCGTGTTCATCATGTACTTCTGGGTTCTGTAATCCATGCTCCATGCTCCATGCTCCACTAGTGTGCCACTCCGGAGCGGTGCATGTCGCGCAGGTTGGACGTCAAAGACGGAAAGGCCGCAAGACATTTTGGTAGAGCCGCCTTTACACCTGTACTCTTGTACACCCCCCAAAAAACACACACACCTACCCACATATACAATATATATGTTTAATTCATAAGCAGACATGGAAAATGGGGGGGAAAAACTAAAGAGCAAAACACACTTTTGACACGCGCATTGCTTCCGAGGAGAGGCTTGTTTAATTTCTAAATTTAACTTACTTTTGTTTAGTGTTTCCGGTCTGAAAAATCCATTAACTATTAACTCTGGGTTACCTGCATTTCTGTTTTCATTTTTATTTCCATTATTTCCACAAGCTTCAACAATTTCCCCACTGGTTGGCACAGGTTTTTCTTGTTTAAGTTTTAATTTCAAGTCTGCAAAATCTGTAAATTATAAATGCTAAAAATGTGCGTGTACATGTCTAGATAGTAGATGGAATCGCTATAAAGCGAATCGTTCGTTGGGTGATTGATACAAAAAAAAAAAAAGAAAAATATTGAAAAAAACATAGCAAAGAAAAGGAAAGAAACGATAACAGTTTTAGGCAATTTATATGAATAAAATTAAGGCAAATAAATCAATTTACATTGTTTAATAAAAAGACAAAAACACTGAGTAATCTAACGAGTTTTTAGTAACGAGTAGCCAAGAATTTAGACTTCATTAAAAGGAGTAACGAGTAGCGAATTATTTCAATCAATAAAGTCTCGGGTAACGAGTGTACTTACTATTTTTATTTCCAAATTAAAAAAACAGTTTTAGACTCTATCAAAGGAGTAACGAGTATACCACTTCCCTTTCCAAAATTAAAAACACAACAACTTTGATTTTTAGTTTTTTAATTGTTAATTTCCCTTTATATATATATAGTATATATATATTTCGTTTCACTGGAGTGTGAGTTGTGATACATTCGCCTATATAGTTCATATATATATATATATCATCTTGCTGCAAGCTTGCTATATACGATTTTCGATTCTTCCCAATGAGTTGCTCTCGTCGTTCGTTGCGTCTCGGCGCATATATAAATTTGTAATATCAAATTGTTACAATTAGGAAAAAAATGCGCTGTTACCATTTACACTTGTTAATATCCGTTAATCGTTCACTTTTGTTAAATATCGAATCCGAATACATGTATACGCTCTCTATATATCTTCTATATATATATATATATGTCTGAATATGCTTCTGAGGGGTTGAAAATAATTTCATTTCGTTTGCTACAATTTGTTGACTATTTCCTAGGCTTTTCTTTTGCTTTTCTGCTGAAGCTCTGAGTGGGTTGAGTGGGTTGACATTTAGAACAGGCTAAAAACGCTTTAAAAAAAAATTAAATATTTATATATATATATAATATATATATATAAAAATTGCTGCTTAGAGTGAAAGCCGGAAAAAACCATAGGAAAAAGGGGGGTGTCAATGGCAATGCTTTTTCTGCTTTGAAAAATCCTTTACAAAATATGTGTGTTTTTTCTGCTAATGCTTATAGATTACCTTGCTTGATTTTAGTTTTTGTTTTAATTTTTGTTATTTGGCTTTAGCTTCCTCTTCTCGTTCTTGGCTCCGACATCTACAAAATTCAAAAGGCAGTATTGCGCATGGAGGGACACTTACAAATTGAGATTCATTACAAAGCAATATCGAAGAGCAAGAACACTCGCATATATATACTATATAGTATTGTGTTTCTACATGGATTATACAAAAAAAAAAAATATATATATATATAGAAAAAAAAAAAAACAAGACAAGAACAAGGTAAAATGTTGAGATTCTAGTTATGATTTACAATTTTCGTTTTCGTTTTCGTTTTCGAATACCTCATACATTTCGGGGTACTTAGAGACTATTCAAAAAAATATTTAATACATGTTATGTATTATGTGTAATGTATAATATAATGTATAATATATACATATATCATAAATCATACATCATACATCACACATCATATTTCATATTTAAGTTTAGCTTAGGAAAGAACTGTAGTGAGTGATGGTGCGCAGGTAGAAGAAGGTCCTTCCCAGGCCGCTTAACCCTAACTCTAACCAGCTATCCTTTAATCCTTTTGCATCTTTCATCTACCATCTTTCATCTCTTATCTTCCATCTTACCATCTTCTAACCTTCCTTCTTCTTGTATCCTTCCTACATCTCTAAATATATCTTTCTAGGTGTATATTTGTTGCCAAATCTGTTGGCTGGTGCATATGTATTCGTTTTTAGTCGTATATGTCTGGCCTCCTCCTCCGTTGATCCTCGATTTATGTACAGTGTGTGTGTGTATATGTGATCCTCCCTACTTAATTCTCTGATGATCCGGCGTGCTCTTGAGTATATCCGGCTGATGGTGCTGCTGCTGCTGCGACTGCTGATGATGATGATGATGATGATGCTGATGGTGGTGGTGACCCGAGCTCAGGGTCCCCGGCTGACTGCCTCCACCGGCATGATGGGAGCTGCTCAGGGTGTGCGAGTGATTCGAGTTGAGCGTATGCGTGGCATGCGAATTGAGCGTATTGTGGGCCGTGGTGTTGGCATTTGTGGAGAATCCAGTGGCCGCCGCTGAGCCCCCGCCACCGCCACCGCCACCACCACCACCACCCGTGGTCGGCCGCTGGGAGGTTCTCAGCGAGCGATGTGAACCATTTCGGGTCAGGGAGTTCATTTGCGGCGTTCCCGGCACCGTATGGCCCAGGGCATTCATGTAGTCCGCTATCAGCAAGGTGATCTCCAAGATCTTGGGCTTGCTCATCGCAAACAGAAGCTTCTGCTCACAGCCACCGCCGCCGTCGTCGTGAGAGACCACCAGCATGAAGTCATCCTGACAGCCGCCAAAGGTCATTACCGAGCTGTAGGGATACCGGGCCACCGGGGCCATCGTGGAGAGCTCAAGCACATTCAGAGCATCCTCGGCCACCGCCAGCCAAGCCACTGGTGTGGTTGTGGTGGTTCCTGCTCCCGTGGCACCGACCTCACTCTGCCTGGGCTTGGCCTGAAACAGGCAGGCCCCGAAATACGGCCACTTGCGGCAGCAGGTGAGATAAATGCGCACACAGTCCAAGGTGGAACGACCCTTGAGCAGCATCCACTTGGACACGAGCAGCTCCTGGACATCCTTCAGCTGCTCAGCGCCCAGGGCATCCCTGTAGCGGTACGGATAGAATTTATCCAGACCCTTGAGGCCCACGCCCACGTCCCGTGACTTCTCCAGGGAGTAGTCGCCCATGTCGATCTGCGACATCAGCGAGGCCAGCTCCAAGGCCAGTTCCCGGGAGAGGGGGAAGCGGCCCTGCACGATCTGCGCATTGGTCTGGTAGCACAGCAGCAGCCGCTCCTTATCCGTCTCGCACTTGATGGTGTGCTTCCAGTAGAGCCGGTTCTTGTAGCTCAGCTGGATCACGCGAGAGTTCTCAAACTTGCCGGAGCCCTTCTCGCGCAGCGCCGTCTCCCACTTGCTGATCACGTCGCACAGCTTGGCCAGCGGCTCCAGATAGTGCTCCAGATCCTTCTCAATGGGATCGTCGCTGAACAGGCAGAAGCCGTTGGTGGCATCCCTTGTGCCCAGCTCGTGGGCAAGGGTGGCCTGGAACTCCTCAATGGTGGTGGAGCCGTCGAAGGAGACCACCTGGGTAAAGGGGGGAAATCAAGATGAATTGTCAAGTAAAAAACTGGTTTCATAATATTACTTAATTCCCTGATTAATTGACAGTTTAACCTGATCTTTATTCCACTTAGCTTTCACTTAAACCCCTGATTAACTTCCACTTAAACTGAGGGTTAACTCGCATTTAAACCCCTGGTTAGATGTTAGTTAAACCCCATCCTAATTCCTCTTAACTTTCACTTAAACCCCTGATTAACTTCCACTTAAACTCAGGGTTAACTCGCATTTAAACCCCTGGTTAAATGTTAGATAAACCCCATCCTAATTCCTCTTAACTTTCACTTAAACCCCTGATTAACTTCCACTTAAACTCAGGGTTAACTCGCGTTTAAACCCCTGGTTAGATGTTAGTTAGACCCCATGCTAATTCCTCTTAACTTTTACTCAAACCCATGGTTAACTTTTATTTAAAACCCTGCTTAACTGCCAGTTAAACCTCCTGTTAACTGCCACTTAAACCTCCCGTTAACTGTTAAAAGAAACTCACCTGATACGTGGTGTTCATCATATGAACTGGAATCGCATGCGGCAACGAATGATGATAGGGATTCTTGAGTAGAATTGACAACACCTCCATCCTCGAGGGCTTCGTCTCGCGTCCACCGTTCTTCAGGGTCCTCTCCAGCGCCCGCTCACAGTAGGCGGCATATTTGCCCGTTTCCGTCTTGGTATCAGCATTCCGGGACAAATGGAGCTTGAGGTACCACAGCAGGCGGCTCGAGCGTGGAACAAAGAGGGAGACGGCCAGGGCCAGGAGCTGCCAGCCCTGGACAAAGCTGTAGGCGGGCGGGTTGCTCTTGCAGTCAATGATGGGCGTGGCAGCTGGAGCCTAAGGAAGCGGATTGATTCAAGGGATCGATCGGTCAGAGATGAGTTTGGGGTTTCGATTCAAGATCATGGGGAAACTGGGGCTTACAGTTAAAGGTTAAAGTTTAAGTTAAAGTTAAGGTTAAAGTTAGAGTTAGTGAGGTTAGGAGTAACTACGTTTACGGTGGTGACTACTGAACGCAACTGTACTCGCACAACAAACAATCGGTACGGAAAAGAGAGTGTAAGAGGTGAGTTGGGTTTTGGGTTGAGGTGAAAGTAAATAAGAGAGAGTTAGTGATGAGACTAGAGCTGGAAATAAAATCGATTCTATAATCGATATACATTTTCTGAATCGATTTAATCGAAAAAGGTTTATATATGTTTTTCCTTTAATTTAATTAAATTTAAATAATTTCTTTTATCGATTTTAATCGATTTACTTTCATTAAAAATCGTTGAATTTCCAACTCTAAATGAGACCATAAATTTCCCCGCATACCTGTATGGAGGTGGGCGAACTGCCGTTGGCTTGGGCGTGGCCAGCCTGTTGGGTATCACAGGTGAACAGGCTTTGGGTGGCGCACAACAGTAGTTGCTGTAAAATTTCATATCGCGGGGGTTGGTTGTTGTTGTTGTTGGTCGTTCGTACAGTGTTGGTAAACGGTCACACGAACACACACACATATTCGAAACGCAACGTAATGCAACAAAAGTATGGAGGAGAAGAGAAGAAGAAGCCAGAGAGAACAGTTTTTGATCAATTTTTTTTTTCACTCATCATTATTAATTTTTGCAGTGTCTGATGTTTGTTTTCTGTTTGACAGTGTTGTGTAACGTCAGACGCTTCGTTAGGTTCGTTAAAAATAAAGCGTGTTGCGAAACGATTAACAAGTTAACGAGACACAAAGTAGAGGTAGATTAGAGAGCACATTCAAAGCGAATTATAAACATAAACGTGTGAAAGCGGCAAGAAACAATGGAGGAGGAAAACCTCTAGGAATGTAAGGAAAACAAAACAAACCCTTGACCAACACTGAGCCCGTGTTGGTAAGGAGTTTAGTATGCATGGAAATTAATTGCATCTGCTGCGTAACTGTGTGTTGTGTTATGTTCTGAGATCGGTGGTTCTGTGGCTGAGTGGTTGAGTGATTCTAGTTGTTGTGGTGGTTTTCTTTTGTCAAATTTACAGCAATTACTTTATACAATGAGACTGTTTTTGATTGCAATATATAGTAGATATACACATAGAGTTATACACTGATGTATTGAGGCTATATGTACATACAGAATATATATATATATATATAGATATGTCTGACAGTTATGGGGGAAATTTGTTGTCTGTTTTGCTACCAAAGTGAACTCAATAAAAACTTAATAAAATAAACAATGAATATAGGGGGATATTACATGTAAATCAATATCAATTTCAACTTTTAATGTATATCCCCCCTCAAATGATCAATTTAAAATAGAAAAGCATGCATATAGGTGAGTTTTGACTGTGTCTTGGGTTTATATGTTATAAATGTGATATGGATATTCGATTATTTTGGTTATGATATTGCATTTTAAAGCGTTCGTAAGCTTGTTCCTTAAAGCAAAGCTCTCTTTTCGGGCTGGCAAAAGAAACAATACCTATGCAGACACCTCTTCTTCGGGCTGTTCTTCTTGCAATTTGTTAGTGGGGATTTGAGGGGAATTCATTGTTCTACATCAAAAATCAAGGACATTCAACTAAACATTTTTTTCTTAGGGGGATGCAGGTGAGGGAAAAGGGAGTTGGTTAAAGGGGACACATAAGAAGCTTTGCAACTGAAAAACTTACGCGCGTTTGCTTGCCCAGCTTCTTGTTTACCTGGACGCCGACACTGAGCTTCTGGCCCATGTGCCGGGAGGTCTGCTTGATCAGTATGCAGATCATCTCCGTCTGCAGCTCGGGCATATCCAAAGCATGCTGCAGGGCATTCTGGGCGAGCACCACATGATAGTCGATGCCCGGCTGGTTGACAGCCACCGACATGAACAGCTGGATGCTCTGTGGAGGGGGATGATATCAGAGTTCTTTCAGTTCTTCCAGCTGCAAACAACTCACCTTGAAGAGCTTAATGGCCTCCGGCTGCATGGTTTCCGTGTGCATGGACGAGAGCGGGGCTGTGATGGTGTCTTTGGTGTGCAGCAGAATGGGATGGCGCCACAAAACGCAATCTAAAATGTTGAGAGATTTCAAAATGATTAACTTTGGTATCTCAAGGAAATAAATTGAAGAAAAAAACCCACTTGGATCGCCATCGGTCTCCATGAGCTTCTGGACAAGCTGCTCGTACTGGGTGCCAGCGCTGGGTCCGCCACCAGAAACCACAGTCAAGTGATACAGCCAGTTGTCGCGCTCCGGCTTCCCGGACAAGATCAAGTAGGTAGGTCCCTGGTGAGCTGGATAAATGGCCACCGTGAGGCGTGCCTGATCCTGGGCAGCATCCTCGCGCTCCTCCGAATCCGAGTCGGAGACATGCTCCACCTCCTCCACCCGGGCATCGCGCATATTGATCTGCCCCAAAGGATTCTAAACAAAAAAAATGTTCAATAATTTTAAAATTATAAAAAAAAAAACAACTTTCTACTCACCGTCTCGGCAGGTGCCTTGAAGTACAGGAACATCTTGCCCAGCAGCACGCACCAGCACTTTTTGGGATGACCGTTCTTGACCTTGGTCACCCAACCCTGAACGGTGGGCTTCTGGTCATCGCGACTCAACAGCAGCTTGGTGGCATTCCGCCGCTGTACATTCTGCAGCACACGTATCCAGTCGTCCATGGTGGCATGCGAGTCGGCGGTGAGGTAGTAGACCTTCTTGCCCGTATCTATCTCGAATGTGGAGGCACCCTCCGCCCTGTTGATGCGACAGGCCTCGTCCAACTGGATCTGACCCTGTGGCTTCCTTTGCACGTCATGCTGGCTCTTCCAGTAGTTGAGGGATCCGTTCTTGAGGACAAACCAGCGCTTGCGCCAGGTCTTGAGCTTGCCACCGAGTTTGGCCAGGTGACCCATCTGAAGAAAGGCAATTAAATAGTTAATTAATTAATTACAATTTAATTAATTAATTAAATTATTTATTTAATTATTAAATTAATTAGTTAATTAAAGGAATCATTTATTAAATTATTAATTAATTAATTATTCATTTAATTAATTAATTAAATTATTAATTAATTAATTAATTAATTATTCATTTAATTAATTAATTAATTTTATTATTAAATTTTAATTAATTAATTAATTTTATTATTAAATTTTAATTAATTAATTAATTTTATTATTAAATTTTAATTAATTAATTAATTTTTAATTAAATTAATTTCATTATTAAATTTTAATTAATTAATTAATTAAATGAATTAATTATGATTAAATTTTAATAAATTAATTAATTAATTAAAATTTAATAGTAATTAATTAATTTATTAAATTATTAACTAATTAAGCTTTAGCTTTACTCACCTTCTCCAGCGATTCAATCTTCTTGCTCGGCGAGTCCACGTAGGACTGACGCATCAGCAGCGATGGCATCGAGGCGTCCATGCATGTGGACTCCGACACGGCATCAGGGGGCAGGGCATAGTCATCCGAGAGGCCTGATTCAAAGGAGAGATCTGAAATTACTGTGCCACGTATGTGCTGGAGTGGGGAGGGGTTGGCATGGGCAATGGGACTGGGACTGGGGCGCCTCGTGGGCGTTCTAGGGCTGGGGCGTGGCAGCGTATTCTGGCCACATCCAGTTGGCGCCAGCGTTGATATCCCAGGGTGCTGTTGGTGGTGATGGTGCTGCTGCTGCTGTTGGCTGTGATTGTAGTGGTTCTGGTGGGGCAGAGTGTGGTGTTGGTGGTGGTGATGCTGGCTGATGTGGTTGTTGGAATGATTGGTGTTGGTGGAGGTGCGTGGTTGGAGGTGATGGTGGACTGCGGTTGGGGTCAGAGGTTAATGGCGGTTATTTGGTTATTTTTGGTTATTCAGCCAGCGGCGATGGTTGATTTGATGGACAAAAGTGGTTAGAATCGCAAGTTGTTAGAGCACACAATTAGTTTTCTTTTGTTTATTTTGGGGAAGAAGGCAAAATCTAGGTGGGGGAGAGGGATCTGGGATGCAGGAGAGTTCTAGGTATACCTGGGAGTAGGATAAATTCAGACTTAATGCAGAAACTTGGGGGAATACCAAGGGTTAAGTGATCTAAGCTCTAACAGGAATGATCTCAAAAAGATCTTGGAGGACAGAAGTTAGGAGGAGTTAGGAGAATAATCATTCATAAGGAATTATTACTTGGGAGTCAGGAGCTGGTATTTAGGTACTTGCACTGAGGAACTAGGATGTGGGGGATCTAGGATTATAAAAGTGTCAAGTCTTTGTAGGGTGTTAAGTGTCACAGAAACCCCCAAAAGGCAGGCTTAAAGGTATAAGGTTCAAGGATTTTGAATATACTTGTAAGGAACTAGGATTTTATAAGCAGTATTTAAGAACTAGGATGTTGGGGATCTAGGACTATATAGATGTCAAGTCTTTGAAGTAAATATGAATTGGTTTCTGGTGTTTGGAGTAATGCAAATGTTATTAAAATCCTCCGAAGGCTTCACAGTTCCAACCATAGCTACGTCAGGGATCAGGATTTGGGTTAGAAAAGGATCAGGCATTAGGAATTGAAAGCTAATTCTAGGAGTTGAGGAGTTAGGAGGCCAACATTTGGTATGCCTAGAGTACATATATACTTGCTTCTAGACCCCTTAACCGAGGGCCATTTTCTAAAAGGGTCTACGCTATGCCAGGATTGGGTTTTCATAGATTACTGAAACATTTCCATTTAAAAGTACATACCACGCGCCTTGACATTCTTGGGACTCTCCGAACCACTTCGCTTTGCTGGACTCAGGCTGGATGAGGTCTTCAGGCTCTTCGAGGGACTCGATGCACTGCCAGAGGTCGATGTCTCCGTGTTGTCCGTGCTCGAAGAGTTGTGCGAGTGGTGGGTAAGCATCACGGCATGATCCTCCCCATCGCTAGAGTCATCGCTCGAGTCACCCGTAAAGGGCATCGAACGGATCTGGGAGGCACGACCCTTGACCGTCGCATAGACGGGCACGGATATATCACAGAAGCCGCCGCTGGCGGTTTGTTGCTGCCTCGACGGTGGCAGCGGGGTGCCCGGTGTGCTGCTGCCCAGGGTACCGTGTCCGTCTCCAGTGGCGGATCCATGACTGTGGTTGTGCCGCCTACCATTGGAGAGATTGCTGCCGGTGCCAGTGTTTCCTGTGCCCTCTTGGATATCTGGCTCCTGGCTGGCCGTGCTCTCCGAGGTCGTAGTTCCTGCTCCCGTTCCGGCCAAGCCATCGTTGGCCACCTGGTAGATCTTGGCCTCCCAGCTGGGGAAGCGATGCAGGGGCGGTGTCGGGGGTCGTGGCACACCCAGTTCGCTGGTTGTGGTGGTGGTGGTGCTCGAATTCCCACCACTGGCCATCAGGGCCGGATTGTTCTTCATCCAGGCGGGCAGCTTTTCACAGGATGGCGTATAGATCTCCGCATAATCATGGGCCGTATCCGTATCCGAGCTATCTGGCCTGTTTACGGCGGAGACACCTCCTCCTACACCGCTGGGTGCCTTGCTGGAGATACTCGAGAGCGGAGCCAGGGTCAGGCCATCCACGGCAGCCACCAGATTCCTTTCTAGCTCCTGCGGCTCCATCGATAGATTGCGCCTGTGCTGGTGATGGGGATATGAACTGGTCAGCGGTCGCCCGATAATCTCCTGCGGATCTAGGCTTTCGCTACGCCTTCGATGCTCAGGATTTGACCCAGAGCCGGCAAAGTCCTGGACGTCCAAGCTAAGGCTATTCCTCACAGGACCAACGATGCTGTGCCGCTGCGACTGGTTGGCTATGTGGTTCTTGAGCAGCTCCAACTGCTGGTTGCACTTGATGTTCTGCTCGCGCAGCAACTGATTCTGCTCCTCGAGATCGCGTAGCTTGTTGTTCACCCACTCCTTGATCTTGGCTGCCTTGGCCTCGATCTGGCGGGCGTCGTGGAGTCGCAGCTGTCGCTGTTCCTCGACCTGGATCTCCAACGAGGTGATGGTCTTCTCAGCCTCCTGTGTGGGGGGCGGCGGTGCTCCCGCCGGTGTCCCAGAACCAGTGCCTGAACCGGTGCTAGCTGTGGCTCCTCCTCCTCCTCCGATCTGGTGACTTGGAGAACTATTGCTTCTGGTTTGTTGATGCTGCTGCTGCTGCTCTTGCCCCACCGACTGGTGCGGATGCTGATGCTGATGCGAATGCTGATGCGAATGCTGGGACGACTGCTGTTGGGGCTGCGGCTTGGGCCACTCACTCAGCCGCTGCTCCATGGCACGCACCTAGAAGAAAGGAGAGGGGAGAAGAAGAAAAGGCAAAGGTTACTCAAGTTGCAAACTTTTCTCACAGCGCAAACTTTTCCAAATTAAATTAAATTCACACTAAGCCACGGCAAAGTTCAGGGTGGGGTCTAGGTCTAATGGTTACACATGACTCCGCCGGGGGATTAGCTTTCCGCCGGCTTCAAGAAGGACCTTATGCACTGCCACAAAAGAATTTACTTTTAGCCCTTGGAGGGAACCTTGGGTTAGAGTTCCTTTTTCCAGTGCAGGTAAAGGGTTGTCTCTGCAAAAGATCGAAGGGGATTGGAGTCCTTCTGCCTCTCTAAACTTCTGCAAAGTCCCCGAGCCCCGGGGCGCTCAAGTGTGGCGCGGAACTTGTGTAATTAAGGCGCATAGCCAGCAGTCGGAGGCGAACAGCGACCATTTACCATTTAACACCCGGCACTGGCCCTCTCGTAATGGCACTGCAAATGGCCAAGTCGTCGTCGGTAAGGAATCGCCTGGCGCTAAGGAATGAGCCCGGCACATGCCACATCGCCCCCAGGAAATAAGTATTTTTATGGTTACACAACAATTTGCAAGTAATGCAACTGCACACAGGGAGACGGAAGACAGGAAAGAAATAACTTCATTTGGCACGCCAGGAAACCAAACTGACAACTAAACAAAGCCGGAAGCAGGGAACACACAAAGAGGGGGAGGAGCGGGAGGAGCAAGAGGAGCAGGAGTAGCACAAGAAGCATAAGGAGCAGGAAAAGCAGAAGCTACAGAGATGGTGCAGCTGGCAATCGATGCCAAAGGACTTTTCTTCCTTCGCCCGAGCTTTTGCAGAGTGACGGTATAGGGAAAAGAGTGTCGGCACCTCGATTACATTATTAGTTGTCAGGCAGGATTGTGTGTACTCCAAATGGGTCAATTGCTTAATGTTTGCAGGGTTAAAGGAGGCGAGATTTATGGGGGGAGTATAGTGAAGGATAACCCAACCCTTTGGTGAGGTGAATGAATGAATCGAGGTCCTTGCCTCTGGCCAATGCGGTTAAAAATAGATAGACCGCCGAAAATAGGAAGCCACAGGCAGCAACACAAAAAGGGACATGCCTCACACCTAGCCTGGTGCCTGCTCCTCCACCTGATTCACCTCCTCCTCCTCTACTCCAGCATTTTTTCCCTGCCAAGTGACGCATATAAAATGCCAAAGTTTATGCCCGTCATGACACGAACCGCTTTTGAGGAGAAGCCAGCCGAAAGGGAGGAGCTCTTAGGTAGCAGCAGCTCCCAGCTAGGACTCTCAGCTCCCTTACTGGCCATAGGAATATAGCCATGTGCACCAGCTGAGATACGCGAAAGAAGATACGGCCCAGAGATACGCGGACTACAATGGACAAGAGTTATGGACATGCAAAGTACAAAAGTCGCTGACTCCAAAAGGCCAAGAGAAACGAGTGTAAAAAGAAAACTCAGGGAAAAACTATACACTCATGAAAATTTTAAACTGAAATCGCTCTAAAAAGAGACACTTGAGTTACTTTTAGGGTAATAGATATCATATTGAATAGTACATATTAAATAGTACACATATAATACACACACACTTGTACTCGCCACTGCTTAAACCTAAGGCCGGCCACCGTCACTTCATTCCCGGAAGGTTAGAACCAGTTGGGAATTATAAGTGCACACGTGGAGGATTTTTTTCGGCACAAATTTTAGGGTGTATTTGTCATGGTTTTTAAGAAAAAATTATCAGCAAAACAAAAGAAATTCGCCCTTATTTTAAGAAAGGAACTAAATAAATACAATCTTAAAAATAAATAAATAAAAATAAAAATAATAATAATAAATAAAAATATTAAAATGAATCCTAAAAATTATATTTCTGGTGTCTTGTCTTGATCTTAGGATGTCTTGCCTTAAATTCATTAAAACATTTTCATAAATCTAGAAAAGTTATTTTAGTTTTAGAGCGATTATTTTTATAGGTATGTATATATTTTTTAATATAATTAAAAAAATAATACAAAAATTTTTCAAGTGTAGAAAAAAACACATAAGAAAAAAGAAGAGAGAGACCTCGCCTTGCTGGCACAAAAACTTGCCGGAAAAACTATGTATCCTTGCAGTTGCACCCGAGTTTCAAGATCAACTTGCCCGGGTCCGGGCGCTGAAATCTTAAGCGAAGCCAAACCGGAGAAACTTTCGGGCCAGGAAACTTGAGCCATAAAATCTGGCTGCGCCTAAAACCGCTAAAAAGAGATTGAGAGAACCGAGAACCAGCGCAAATGGTGTTGGCAATGGCTTATTTAATGGCCCAAAGAGCAAAGTTCAGTGGGGCCAACTTGTGTCCTGAATCAAATGAATTGCCTGCATTTAGGCGTGCGAAACTTTGAGCCCCCCAAAAAAAAAAAACAAAGAACAAATCGGAATCGCTAAAAAAATATGTAGAAATGGGGAGAAAAAAATAAGCAGTCAGGGAGACAGCCAGTTGACTTTATCTAAATGCGTTTTCTAGATTCTCAGACGCAGCAGCAGCAGCAGCTGCTTGTCACAGACAGACAGCCAAATCCTGGCAATTTTCGTTATTGGATTTGCGATCTGTAAATATGTTTAAGCGGGGGAGACTCCTTCAAGGAATAGTGAAAATGATGGTGATGATGATGAAAATGGCAAAACCCTATCAGACAAGGGTATTGGGCTTAAGTGATTCTATTATTAATATATTAATATTTTCCTATAAAAATATCGCAAAAATATTCAAAAAATGAATTTTAATTTATTAAAACTTTCTATATTTATTTTTGGAAATAGGTTCTATATTTCAAATATAATATCGATTTATTTAATATATCGAGATTTAATATATCTCAACTTTAAAATATAGATTTGTATATAAATCTATTTGTGAAAAATCAATGTAGTATGGATATTATATTATATATAATACGATTTTACAGATTGAAAAATATCACATTTAACGTTAACATGTCGATATTATCGAAAAGTATCGATCGATAAATCAAACTTCGTACGAAATATCCTTACCGTATGGATATCTGACTATTCTCTGCCTTTTTAAGTACAAATTCTATTTAATTACATTAAATATAATATTATATTTCAGTTTATTTTGACATTAAAAGTATTTAAACGTTAGTCACTTATTTATGGTCAGTTTCCCTTCTGGTCAAAGTCCGCTTGTCCTTTTTATTTTCCCTCTTAAGCAGCCTTAACAAAGCCCGGCAGCTGTCGTGTAAAAAACTATTCGATTCCTTTTGCAGAATGACATTTTTATTGCTCGCTCACTGCACACGGACAGAGAACCGCCTGCAAGCCCCCTCTAAAAAATAGTGCAATGTCTGCCACTTAACATAAATCTCACATATTGCCGTAAGTCCCCCTAAAAAATATATATATATAGAGAGAGAGAAGGAACAAATAGAATAAAGAAGAAAATGTAGAAAAGAAATCCCCGATAATAATTTGCCCCAACGCACAATCGGGGATTATGGGAGGGTACAAAAAATAAAAGGGGCTGGGATTTATGTGGGTGCCAGAAAAATGCGCTCAATAAAGTAAATTCCAAAAAGCTGCAGACGATAAAAGATGAATGAATGAATAAGCGAAGCATTTGAATAAAATTTGAATTCAATTTAGAACTGAGAGTCGTCTCTACCCTTGAGTATTTACTGCATATTTTTAACCCTCACAGATCAGGAGAAGGACTTGTTAGAACTTTTTAGAAATTGTTAAAAAATATTTAATTTCTTTAAAAATTAAAATCCCAGGAAAATATTAAATTCCTTTAAGAATATAGCTATTTTTCCTTGTTCCTTATATTTTCTAAATATTTTTTTTCTAGCTTTGCAGGACACTGTAACCTTTTTGGTTCGTGGCCAAGCATGAATCCTGTTTTTATGACTAAATGAGCAGACGCAATTAAGTGGGGTTCATGGGGCTGATAGAAGGGGTTCCTCTAACCAAGCCAGACGTAGAGTAAGGAGCAAGGAGCCAGGAGCAGGTCCCACTTTGCGGTGACTCACTATTCTGTGTTTGGCTGGCCAAAAAGGGGTAATCCCAACTTCCTTGATAGATAGATGATTAATCGGTTTATAATGAAGACAACAGCCGCTGTGGAAGCTGTTCTCTGTGGGTTGATGAAGAAATAATGACTTTTCCCAGGCAACTACTCTATTTAGCTTTGTTTTTCCTCCCCCTGTAGATTTTTCCCGGTGAACAAATTGTGCTGCCTTTGCCGGGCAATTTGTTAATATTACTCGAAATGTGCCGCAGCTCAAATAGAGTTGCCGTTGCCGTTGCCGTTGGGGTTGCCACCACCCCCTGCCTTCCCTGGCACTTCCTTTCCCCATTTTCCTTTGTCGTGCCACTCATATCAAGCGTCGCATGTTGCACACACACACAAAGAGAGAAATATGGGGAAAACAGCATATATGTTTTATTTGCGTTTCTTGTGTTTCTTTGACTTCTTGAGCAAACAGCCAGCCTCCTTCTCCCACCCTCTGTCTTCCCTGCCCTCCCTGCTCTCCCTCAGCCCCGTCTTCTTATCGCACCCTCTTCTTTTTTTCTCCCCCGACGTTTAATTTGGAGTCATGATTCCATTGTTATTTATAGTCAACAAAGCGGCAGCCGCTTGAGAAAAACAGCCAAAGGAGAAAACAGACAGAAGAGGTGTACGCCGAGGATTGTATACCCTTGATGGTTTATAAATCAAGAATTATTATTATTATTTTTTATATTTTTCAATATTTTTTATGAAGAATTAAATTTTTAGTGAGAAATTCATAGTTTTTACTAAGGGAAACTAATTTTGAAAAGCCATAGCTTTTAAATTAATCATAACTAAGCCAAAAAATCATTAATTTCAATTCGGAAAACGGCTCTGCGTTAGTTTTTATTAGTTTAAAAAAACTGCATACCATATTTAAGATTTTAAAATATTTAAATTTTTTTTTAACGTTACAATCCCTTCTAAAATTTTGAGAAAAAATTAAAAATATTTTTTTTCTTTTGGAAATGTCTAGAATTACTCTCCTGTTAATGCTGATCAAGAATATATATGATTTATGGGGTCGGAAATGACTTATTCTCTATGTAGCAGGCTTCCAACTAAATAAAAATATTTATACTTTGCCAAAATATCCTATTATTAGCCTAACAAAATTATATTTAAAATCATAAGACCCTGTCAGAGGGTATAAAAAATATGGAAAAAAGATATAGAAAGAGGGGGGACAGCCTAGAAGAAGAATGGCTAGCAGAAGGAGCCAAAGAAGCAGCAGCAGTAGCAGAACCACTCAAGAAAACAGTCCATAAAACATTGTTGCCGCCCCCGCGCTCTCTTCACTTTCCACCTAAAAACAAAAAAAAGACGGAAGGAGAAACCTTCAACCCGCCCCTCCAAAAAACATTATCCACCATCTCCTCCTCCTGTGGCACGCGCCATCTTCTCCTGGTCGTCTTGCAGTCTGGGGAACTGCCACTTATCTGGTATCCCCCATTCCGGGTATTTTCCCCCCCAATATCTATGGGATATCGTTAACTGCACGCATATCTTTATTTCCAGTCATGGTCTCTGAAATTGGAATTGCTCATCTCAGACAGGCTCTCCACTTCTTGGGGAAAGGGAGAAAGAGTAAGGGGAAAGTCCCGGACAAATTGTTCGAGGGGAGAACCTAATGGAGAATCTTGAATTACCAACTCAACACACCTGTTTGGCACTATTTTAAAACTGAAATGATGTAACTATATAGGCTTTTAGTTTTTCTTTACAAATCCATGATATTAATTTAGGGATTACCTCTCAAAATATAAAAAGTTTTTTACCTTTATATACTTCTAAAGTCACCCTTACTTACTCCAGGATCAAAGTAGAATTCCTATCCTGCCTCAACATTTTCATTTTATTCTCCTCCTCCGCTAATCCCTGTTTATAGTTCACCTCTCTTTGGAATGTTCCATTGTTCCTTTAGAAAATCGCTCAACCCTTACCATGATTTTTCATCCTCATCGCGGCTGCTGTGAATGATTTTCCCATTACAGTCAGTGTCAATATTTGCTGCATGTTTTGGCAGCTTTGAAATTGAAAATGTGCATGTTTCACATTATCCTGGAACGTGGTTACATGGCAAACTTCATCATGCTCGGCATCCTTTGGAGTCCTCCCTTTCTCCTATTATTTTTCCCCTTTTTTTTGTAACCTCTCAACTGCTCCGTCATGCAACAAAAATGGCAAAAGCAAGGAGATATGGTAGTGAGGTCGACTAGGAGATACCCTTTGAAGTATTTTCAGGCATGAGATAGGTCTCTTTAATAGCCAAAAAAAATGGATAGAAAAGCAAATAAGCTTTGAAGGATTTTTTTATAGGGTTATTTACGATAGGATTCTTAATTTTAATAATTTAAATTTTTAAAAGCATTAAAAATTTTAATAATTTTAATTTTATATATTTAATTTCAATAATTTAATTTCAATAATTTAATTTTAATAATTTAATTTTAATAATTTATATTCAATAATTTAATTTTAATCATTTAATTTTTATAAAAAATAATTTTAATAATTTAATTTTAATAATTTTAAATTTTTATTAATTAAAATACCTCCCTATAGCTTAGAACTCTTTCATACCTTACTAAGTTCCCTAAAATCTTCCTTAATTATTCTAGAAATTCTACCACATATATCCCTTGCTCATCATACCCTCTCAATACCCTCTAATTACAGTGCAAAAACCGGAAAATGCTTCGCGGCATGATGATGTCTGGCGCTTGCTTTTAATTACAAGAGCCACTTGCAGTCTTTCTCTTAAACGGAATTTACCTTTAAGTAAAGGAAATTTGTATCCTTCCCACAAAAAAAAAAGAAAACTGATGAGGCAATCTATTCCAGAACCAAGCATTATTTATGCATTATCCCCCAGTTATATATGAGGTCAATTTAGTCTGTAATGTTACTTCCCTCAACTGATTTATAATGCAGACACCGTTTGATGTATTCTCGGTGAATTTGCCTGCTAAGCCCCCATCCCCGCCCCCTTCTTGGCCCGTTTGTGCAAGGGCTTAACTTAATCAGTTTTGAATAAAAACAAAAAAATAGGAGAAGGGAAAACAAAGTTTGCCACACCATCTGCCAGACAATAAACTAAAACAAAAGTTTCGCGCTTTTGATAAAAGTTTTTACCCCTTTTCTGTGCTGGTTTTTTGCCTCTTTTACTGCTGGCTTTTCCTCAATTTTCCTCCACTTTTCCTCACTTTTCTGCTCGTTCTTTGGCGGCTTAGTAATAGCTGGGTATTTATGGATAATGCATCCAGCTTAGGGCATAGTTTTTCTTGAAGCTATAGAGGCATTTATACAGGGCTTGGTGCTAAAGGAAAGCAAAGTTATATAGAGATTAGGGCTAAGGCTTAATGGAAGGGGGAAAACTGAGTGAAAGCTGACAAAGACCAGACTTTTAGAGCAAATAAATCATAGGAACTTGTGCTGTATTAAATATCAATACTAATATTAATAGAAAAAAAGAAGAGTTACCTTCTAAATTGAAAGAATATAAAATATTCCAAATAAATATACTTTAAAGATCTTAAAACTTCAACCTTCTCCCCTTCTAAATACTCTACAAAAACCTCTATTAAAAGATATTTTAAAAACCCTAAAATAAGCTTTAGACTTTACTCTTTAATTTCCAAGACTTAAAGTTTACTTTGCAGTCTTGGCTGCCACTTTAACTTGTCGCCAGAATCCACCCAGACCCTCACAGATCTTGAGACTTTCCAGTTTCCAGCTTCACAGCTTCAGCTTCAGCTACATCTACAGCTTCCACGCTTCACTTGGAGAAAAAAGGGGCTCCTTCAGTGTCCGCCTGACTGGGCTGCCACATTGTCAAGGGCCTGGCACTCGAGAGCAATGCGAAAAGGCAAACAACAATGTCCAGGACAAGGAGCACTTGCAGGAGAGGCAGGAGCAGCTGCAGGACTCTGACTAGGAGGAGGAGGAGGTCTTCCTTATGTCTGGCAGCAATTTCGAAATGAAAATAATGGAAATGCGCCGCGATATTTCAGCGACTGCTCAATAACTTTCCTCATTTTGCTTTGTTGGTAAAACGAAAAAAAAAAAAAAAACGAAAGAAAGAAAGAATTCAAACCCAAACCAATCCGAAAGAGAGTCTTCAAGGGGAATCAACGCCAACTGCTTGTGACACACAAAACAGCAAAAATTGTTGGGTTTTTGAGACTTGTACCATTTTTGGGGTGTAAATGATGTTTTTTCCGCTTCACTGAAAGTCTCCTCATCATTTAAACATTTCCATTTTTCATTTCCCATTCTGATCGAGGCGAGTCTTCTATTCTGACAAAAAGAGTAGCTCCACTCGATTCATTAGGCGACTGCCAATTGCCAGAGGGTTAGGCTTGGAGTTTGTGGAGGAAGTGAGCTTTAATTATGGAAACCCCACAAATCTCAAACCCTCTCCAAAAAATGTTGGCTTCGAATTGCACTGCAGTGTGTCTGTCTCTTGGCTTTGTTTTTTGGATACCCTATAGTTTGGGGTAGATTATGTTTAAAAGAAGACAGAATACTTGAAATATTTTTAAGTATAAAGAAGATTTTAAGGGATAAGACTTTAGAGCTTTTAAATATTTATATTTATTATTATTTTTCTATTAAGAAACCTTTTGACTTTTCATTGTTTCAGTAAGATTTAAAGGAAGCACCCATTTTAATGGCTTATAAATACCTCTACTTCTACCTAACTCTTCTTAAAGGGTATTTAAAGAGTCATCTACACCCCCTCTTTAAGTTAATTCTTTTTTAATTTAGAGAAAAGCCTTTTGTGGCATAAAAACAGCAGGGGGGTAGAGGAAAAAACTTTTGCACGGCCAATGACAAAAAGTGCATTCAAGTGTAAGTTCAAGCGAAATGGGAAGCGAGACTGTCCCCGGTCCCATTCCCATTCCTGTCTCTGTCTGTCTAGGGGCGCCGGGAAGTAAAAAAAAGACCAAGAGGGGACAGGAAAAACCTTTCTTTCCGTACTCTTCGATCAAAACTCTCGTTAACGTGACCTTTTCTCAAACCAATTAAGCGTGAAGAGCCAGAACAGAACAGAATCTTCGCAGAAAGAGCGAGACTAGCGAGCAATTAAAAGCATTTTCCTGCACTATACCCCACCGATTTTTCCCCCCGGAAAATGACACGCATTCTCCCTGTCTCAGTTTTTCGCCGCGGCTCATAAATATTAGATTTTTATGAAGCATTCGCGACGACGACTGCTCACAGCTGGGGCCCAACACGTAAAAAAGCAGTCAAAGACATTTGCCGATGGAAAATGTAATAGAAGAAAGCTGGGTGAGAGGGGGGGAAAACTCCAATGAGGAGGAGAGAGAGAACTTTTCCGAGGGCAAAGGACTGCCGGCAAATATTTATCGCAATAAAGAGACGTCGGAGAACGACGAGTGTATTGTGTATGCCAAAGAAGCGTGTTCTCAGTTCATTATGGGAGAAACTGAAGATTAGTGATTTTCCCCGAGACGGGGATCTCTTTGAGGAAAATTAGGGAGTTTATTAAAAATATTAATAACTCTTTAAATTTAAATTTTAAATTTTCAATGTCAGAGTCTGAGAATATTTACACATTTTCTTGATATTGATTTCTATCTATCTGTCTATCTATTTATCTATCTATCTATCTTTTTATATATCTATCTTTCTATCTATCTATCTATTTATTAACCTATCTATATTTGTATCTATTTATTTATTTATGTATCTATTTTTCTATCTAATATTCATTATTTTATTTCTATTAATTTGAACCTCAGAAAATAAAGTTCTTATTGAGACACAGAATATATAAACAGTTCTAAAAGCAAATCTAATTGGAAACCCATTTTCAAATAAGAAATTAGAGTAGAAACCTGGACAGTATAGACTATAATATTATAATAGGTTTATTATTTATTAAATAATATAAATTACATTAAATTTTATCAAGAATTAATCAAGTTTGATCAAAGTTCTCTATTATATATTATCCCTAAATAATATATTTCACTTGAAACTCCCCGCCGAGGCAGTGTTTATGAATCATATTACATACTATATCTATCTGTATAACTCTATCTGACCTCTGTAAACTCTATATCTTTTATATTATATTTTAAATATTATAAACAGTACAACATATTATTAAGAATTAATTAAATAATGTTTTATATATTTTTTGATATTGATTAACATTTCCCTAATTATTTATTCCAATTGAAACTCCCCCCAGGCAGTGGCTATGACTCATATCTCCATCTATAAGCTTCAAGCTTCTCTAAAACCTATTGTTCAAACAAAGATATATACATACATTGTGGACATCCTGTGCGCTGCTGTCCCCTTTCCGCTGATTCTGCGATTTTCGCCATTTTTATTAGAATTAGAATCGAGCTAAAGAGATTTCTTATAAGATCGGCCAAAGGTTCATTGCCAGGGCTTTCTGAGCAGAGGGTTCCAGGGGTTCCGGGGTTGGTTTAACACTCGAAACAACACACTCACACGCACAACAACAACACACGCCAACTATTTTAGTGGGAATTCGAATTAAGGAGGGCGGCATAAAACTGGTTTCAACGATCGCGCGAGCCAAGGGTAGGTTTCAATTTCGTTTCCTCAAGGGTTTCTTTTTTTCCACACTTTATTTATTCGTATTTTGTATTTTTCTTTATTTTTTGTATTTATGGCACAGCAAAAAAAAATAATAATGCGAAATTTTAATTTAAACTTGAGTTTAAAATAAAGTTCTCAAGCTGTTTTGTGAATTATTTTTCAAGGAGAGCCGAGCGCCTGGAGTGAACAAGTCGAGCTGCCAGCAGGAACTGAACTGAACTGAACTGAAGTGAAGTGAAGCCGCCACCGAAACTAAACTCGAACGGGGAAAAAGACTGCGGGAAATTGTGCTGCTGCCTCGGGTGGGAAATTCTGCTGTGGCAGAGGGAAATTCAGCAGCGACAGCGACAGCTGAGTTTGAGGGAAGTTCCAGCGATGCGTGCGTTTAGGTTTTATTTTTGGGGTGGCATCATCATCATCGAACGGGAGCAATTCATCTCCTCAGCATCCCACTTTGCACATTTCAGTTTGAAATGCTATATAGACGAAGCATATATCGCGTGCCAGGCCAGATTAAACTGCTTCCTTTTAGGGAGGGAATACAGGAGGGAGGGGGGAGGAAGGAGGATTCAATGGGGTTTCCCTCAAGTGTGGTATGCATTACTGCAGTAATTAAATCAAATGCATTTAGCAAACTAAATGCCTTGTAAACTGTAAGTTAATTTGTTTTCTAAGGTAATTCTTAAGAGTTTTTATAAAAAAAAAGTTACTATAAATATTTCAAGGTATTGTACATATTTTTTAATAGTTAGTAAATATGAAATAAAAATTGTTCATGGGAAAATTCCATTTTTTATGACTTGTTTAATAATTAAATTAAATGTTTTTGATGTAATTTAGATACAATAAATTAGGAATTACTTTTAAACTTTCAAGAGAAATATTGAAAATTATATGAACCATTATTATTTTTATTATTATTTATGAATTAAATGTTTTTTATAAAAAAGTTAAAATAATCCAGGAAATACTTTTAAAATTTATTAGGATAAAATAAAAAAATTTAATTAAATTAAAAAATAGCTTTAAAAACTCAGATAGAAATATTACAAATTGCTAAGAAAAGGAACTTTAGAATTATCATTATATATTTAAATAAAAATCTCCATTAAAAACATGTTTTAAAAACAAATTAAATACAAAATAATAATAACAATAATAGAAAATATATATTAAAAAAATAAATTAAACAATTATTAATTACAGCTTTAATTAAACCTAAATAGGAAAGTAGAAATCCAAGACTCTAGCCTGATTCTATGTACCATATATATTACAGAAATCCTGGAACATGTGAGAAACATCCTCCTGTCAACTAATCCCTCCCCCCTTTGGATGACTCACAGTGTCAATGACTTCCCCAAAAAAAAATAGGAAAAAAAAAACAGAGCAAAGAATAATGCGCTCCAGCTGGAGACGGATGTCAGTTGGGTGAAAGTGCGTGTCATGTGGCGTCCAGCTCCTCATCCGGAGCGAAACGGAGCGCCATTCCCGCAGGGAGGATACGGCGGGGGCAGGTGCTCGTTACTTGTCAGATTATGTGTGTATGGATGTTGACTTGGAGCTAGAGCCAGAGCTTGGAAGCCCCCAACTGAAGCAGCGGCGCCAGGCAATTTATCTCTCTCTGTTCCGCAGGATTTCTGCTTCCCAAAAATATATATATTTTTGTGTTTGTTGTGTTTGTTTTTCCCCTTTTTCCTTTGACTCACATAATAAATATAACATGTTGCTCGAGACTGACTACTCCTTCTGGCTGATTGTTTGCGGTTTGGCGTTAACAATTTGCCTGATTAAAGGCCGGCAATAACATAGGGTGGCCAAGGCAGCAACCCACCAAGGGAGCACCAGGAGCTGCTGGATGACTCAGTGGCCCTGTCATCCGTCAGAGAATACAACGCGATACGCAGATGCGGACTGAGATTGGCCAGACAGAAATGGCAAAACAATGCCGGGGGAGCAGACAGAGAAAGGATGGATGGAGCCTCCAGACTGGATGGCGGCCAAACGGAAGGAGACACTTTCCACTCTCAGACTTTCCCTCTCAAAGTGGCGCCCCGACTGTGAATGGGTTTTTTGAGGGTTCTTTCTTAGATGTCTATCGGTGCCAGATGATGCTAATCAACGAAGAAATTGAAATTTGCGATAGAAATTACAGTTTATAGTTTGTAATCTTTGCAAATTTATGTAAAACTATAGTTAAGTTAGCTTTTATATATATTTTTTTGAAATAATAGATTATTCATTAGATTCTAGACTATATCTTATGTTGTCTGAGGTTTTTTGTCTTTAATTAGTGTCGATTTACATTTAATTTAAGCTAAAATAGTCATTGAAATCTTAGAAAATGCTTGGTTTTCATTTTAAGATTAATATTTATTAATTATATTTAATATTTATTTATTTTTTTTAAATAATATTATTAACATTTTTATCAAAACAAAGCTCTGCAGCCTTTTTAATAACTTTATATAATTTAAATAAATTAATAAACATTAAAAAAAACCCTCTTGAAATAATACATTTTCACCTGCAGGTTTATACCCATTAAAACCCTAACCTGGCACCGATTTCGTAACTACTCCTCCCCCTTTCAGTTGGCTGACCCAACGTTGCCGTGGGATGTGGATATGTGGATGCTGAAGATACAAAGACATCTCGCGGATATCTATCGCATCATTCACATCCGTGAGTCGCAAGTTGAGCGTCGCGACTCCTCGCGCTATTTATAAATATTTATGCGTCCCGAGGAGTCTCCTCTCGTGCCCTGGCTCGTGCAGGAGAAGAAGAAGTAGCCACAGAAGCCGCGGTCCGCCAAATGATGTCGTCGACTTGCTGATGAGTCTAAAATAAAGAAAGCATCAGCCAGCGCAGCCATCGGTGGCGGCGGCGGCGGCTACAAAACGCAGAAACCACTTAAAACCAGGAAAGGAAAAAAAGTGGCAAAGCCACAAAGGAAATATGCGACTTCCTAGTACTTTTTAGCTACACTTTCAACTAACTGAACTATATAGATAATTCTTCTATATGTCTGAAACTTGTGGAATAAGTGTATTATAATATGTTAGATCATCATATGAAATTTAAGATCAATAACTAAGAAATTGTGGGAAATACAAAGCTTCAAAACAACAAGAAATTCTGAAAATAAGTCAACTAACTCAATTTATACAAATAAGTTCAAGAAAATATATATTAAAAAAAGATGTATAACAAATATCAATGGTATATACCCTTTAAAATCAGCTATTAATGGGTATTGGAGTAAAGCGGATAATGCTAGAGGGAGAGCAAACTCGTGGCACCACATAAAACGCATTACATTTTTCAAATGCGCATCAGCGGCGTACGATATTGGGATGGGGTATTGGATCAGGGACTGGCTGTGGGACTGGGGCATGCCAGCACTGGCTATATAGCCCAGAGTCTGGCCAGGGGCACATGGAGAAGGAGTAAGTGTGGGCGACATGCGGAGGCCTCGAGCGAAAGTGGCGACGACGACGACGACGTTGAAGACCAAGACGACGATGGCGGCTGGCTAGGCTAGCACTGGCACTGCCACTCCGATGACGGATGCATGCATCATTAATTCAGCAGAAACAATGTTCAACAACTAAATAGCAACAAAAAGCAGCCACATCCATTGCTGGAGGGGATTGCACAATGAGGAGGAGGAGGGAGAGGAGGCTAAGGAGGAGGTGATGTGGGGACAGAGGTCCGCCAACGCTTAGCTTCACCGCATAATCGAAGTGCACTCTCCAAAGGGGGAGAAATGGAGGTGATAATGGCAGCTGCGACAATGATAATACCTCGTGATCTTAGTATTTTTGAAAATAGGTTCAGATGTAATATTTCATAAG
The DNA here is from genome assembly GCA_008042715.1 of Drosophila bocki. NCBI lineage: Eukaryota > Metazoa > Arthropoda > Insecta > Diptera > Drosophilidae > Drosophila > Drosophila bocki. The sequence goes on along the minus strand of VNJY01001990.1, from coordinate 145,988 downwards.
CTGGTGCAGACTTGGTTAGAAAATCTTTTTAATAATAATTTTAATAATATAAAATAAATTTGAAATCTTCTCTTAACCGATCACTTCCCACCTTATCCCCTTACAGGGTATCTGTGAGTTCAGTTGGGTTAGATGTCTGTCATTATTGGCGAATGCAATTAACAATGTGGCCCACTTACAATGCAGTGGACCCAGTGCATCCGCCTTTCTTGGGGTCTGGTTCTGGATCTGGATCTGGATGTGGATGTGGCGCATCTAATCAATGTTTACCAAGAGATAAATGGGCAGTCAGTGCTGGAAGCTTTTGGAGCTGATCCATCCACGTGCCTTTCTCTGGGCAATCAATCAACAACCGTAGCTACTGCTGCCTCATCCCATTGGACGCGGATGCATCTCACGGATGCCCGGCTATGATGATGATGCTGCAGCAGCAGCAACAGCAGCAGCAGCAGGGGCAGGGGCACCCACGTTAATTGAAATGGGGCAGAGTGTGGGGGCACAAGGGAAACTCGAATGGGAATGAAACTGGACTGCAACTGGGACTAAGAATCGAAATGGGGACTATTCATCATGCAAACAATCAAAGAGATGACGATGGACAGACGGGGTTGGTTGGTGTGCTGGCGATAAGTGGCTCCAGGAAAGTAGAAAAAATTCAATCAACAGGCTGACCCACTTCTCGATTGGCACTCCACCACCGCTGTGGCAAAGGTTAAAAGTTCAAATGCGAAATGCTTAATTGCATTTCCAGCCACCATCGAATGGGAGCATTCTGGCCATCAATTTTTCCCCGATTTTGAAATCATGCGTCATTCAATATATGCACATAAATTAACACACACCCCCACACACATCCATCTACTTAAAAGTGAAAAAAAAAGAAAGGGGGCGCCCTGCTCTAATTATAGCATATTCATATAAAATTAATACGAAATTTGTCAGGTAAGGCAGGTGGGCGTTGCAAGGGATTTATCCAATCGGAAGCCAAGAATCTGAATTATGTTTAAAAACTCATAACTTGGGGCGAAGGCACATTCGTTTTTTTGTTATCTTAGCAGAGGAATGATCTTTCCTGTTTAAGTAGATCAAATATAGAGACGATGAGTGAGGTTTTAGGTATGGAAATATGGAATATCACTGTTGAAATGAAAAATATCCTTGTAATATCATCATTAAATTATTTTTATAAAATTGTTTTAAGAGAAAATATCATTGTAATGTCACTATTATCCTTTGACAGAGATATCCAAACATGTATTTATATTATGGGAATGGTTATAAGAAAATATCCTTTAGTTATTGAGGTATTTCCTTCATATTTAACCCTTGGATTACAAGATCTTGTCCTTGTTATTTTTGTATTTTTTACTGAATTTCTTTTCTAATTAAATAATTTTACTAAACTGGCTGTAATCTGGCCTATTACTATTGTTTTTTTTTTGCTGTATTATTAATTTATTTAAGGACTCGCTTACCTTCTTCCTATAGTTATCCATTCAATAAGGATTTGTTTCGTTGCTTTTATGACTTTCGTTAGATTTGGGCGAACTTTTGATTCGTTCCTCCAGTTCTCCTCTGTTTCGTTGTTGCCTATGTTCCTCTTCACTCTCACTCTTGCTGCTAACATTGACCGTTACTGCTACCGTTACTTATTATTGTTACTCCCACAAGCGGTTACTGTTACTTTTACTATTGCTGCTGTTGTTTTTGTGGTTGTTGTTGATGCCGCATTCGTTGTTGCTGGTATTTTCTTTGTTTGTGAGGAAAGCAGACGCAACAGCGACAACGCTTTCCCAAACGCTGAGCTAGCAGCATTTTGGAGCACCTGCGAACAGCGAATTTTCCTTACGATGTTTCCTTGTCTCCTCCTGCTCCTGCTCCTTCACCTTCTTCTTCGTCTTCTTCCGCTTCCTCTGTTTCTTGTGGGCTAACTGCTTGGCGTTTCGTGTAGCGGCATTTTAGGAGTATTTGCTTTCACTGTAACCGTATTTCCTTTTCCTTCCTGTGTTGGCTTTTTTCGCAGTTTCCTTTTGGTTTCTTATTCTGGTTCCTAGTTTTAGCACTGCTTTTTCTCGTCTTCGTCGTTGTTGTTGTTGTTGTTGTGGTTGTCGTTGCTTTAGCTGTTTTGTAAATGGACGTTTTGTTGTTGTTGCTGGCTTTCTGGCTTGGCTTGGCTTGGCTTAATTTTGATATGTGTCGTGTGTTTGTTTTGTTTTATTTTTTTTTGTTTCACTTATTAGTTTTAGTTGCTTGGCCCTTGGCTTCGTTGTTTTTTTGTTGTTTAAGTTTTAGTTAACTTCCTGGCCTCCTCTTATTGTATTTTGTCTGTCCTTTTTGGGCCGTCTTTGCTCCTGCTGCTGCTTCTTCCTTCCTTGCCTGCTCTCCTTCTTCGTTCGCCTCTTCTTCTTCTTCGCCAGTCAGCTGTCATTGACATGTGCTCTCTTCATCTCTCTCTCTGTTCGAATGCTCTGGTATTTGCTCTCCCGCTCACTCTCTCTTGGCATTTGGGGTGGCTCGCACTTTCTCCCCCTCAGAGAGAGAGAGAGAGCCCGTGTGAATGGCCGCCCTCTTTGTTGGTGTTGTACAATGCAATAATATAATGTCCTATAATCGACGACGTTTATCAATTTGTCCTGTCATCGCCACACAAGAATCAACCACAAAACAAAAAACTAGCCGTATTTTCGAATGATTCCCCTCAAGAACGAGGTTTTTTAAGGGGGCTAATTTGATATTCTTTTGATTTTCACTCGCAGTCACTCTTTTTGCAGGTGTATGTGTATATGTGGGACATTAGGCGCGCGCCTTTTACCGTTATCCGCTGACAGGCGATGACTTCACCGCTTTTTACTGGGTTAACTTTTTGATTTCCACTATTTCGTCCTTCCGGAGGTTATTATTTACACAGTTACAGACAGCGGTTAATATTATTATGGGAAATGAAACAAAAAACCGACAGACTCGCGCAGCTACAAGTCTTCTTTTGCACAACTTTTACGCTCTGCCTTTTGTTACGCTGCTTCTTCCCTTTTCTTTGGCATTCCATTCTGGCTTTCTCTCCTTGGCGCTCTCTTCAACCTCTCTCTCTCACGCTCTCCCATTCAGCTTTTGGGTTTTTTCTTCACGCGTGTTGTTGTTTTTTTCGGGGTTGTTTTCTCTTTTTCGACAGCTGGCTACAAAAAAGTTGCCAAAGGCAAAATTATTCCATTTCTCACGGTTCTCTCGCCCTATCTCTCTGTTTCGTTCTCTCAGCTGTCAAGCTCTGTAACCCCCTTACAGTTTGGCTGTCACTGGCTTAACCACAGTTTTAGAGCGATTACCCGCTCGTTGTTCTTGTTGTTTGTTTTGCTTGGCTTTTCCCAGCGGCGCTTTCCAACACTATCCATCGCCATGTGCTCTGCAGGCATTTTGCAACCCCCAACCCCCTTGAAAAATTCCCTAATTGGCCGCGTTGAGGCATTTCAAAGTGTTCTCCTGTTTATATTTTCTCTTTTTAATGCATAATTAATGCGATAGGGCGCCAATTTGGTAGGGTAAGAAGGGGGAAAATGGGGTTGGAACCCTTGTTTAGTTAACAGTCAAGCATCCTGCGGCGACAGCTTGTCCTGACAGCCAAGGAGATCGTTCCGGAAATGGAGTGGGTGTTACGTACGTGTATATGGAATATGGAATATGGTTGGGTGGCCCCACCTCTGACCTTGACTGGTTACGGGTTGCCAAAATGTTGGTTCCCAGGGGGGTGGGAACTTCAATTTTATAAAATAGACTAGAGAAGGTTAAACTGTTTAGAGGGAAAGCGAGCATAGAAAAAAGACTTTAAGACGAGGGAAATTAATTAAAATACCTCGATTTGGTGGCTTGTTTATTGTATATTTTTCTAATATGGATTTTTTTTAGGATAATTTAGATACCATGAGAGATTTAATTTTGTTACTTTTCTATACTTTAAAATATTTTTTATAAAGGCTTTTGGTTATCAAAATAACACAAAAACTCACAAAGAGAACTTTTTCCTAGTAAAAAGTCATTTAAAAAGTTTAATTTTATATTTAAATCAGCTTTTAATATTCTCCTATTGTAGTAAGCTTAATCTTAATTTGATTGCCAATCACAAAAGTCTCTTGGTCCACAGGAAAACCCTCCCCCTTGGCTTTTTAAGCCACATGGATAATCAATCATCCCAACAAACTTCCGTTATGTTCACAGCTTTGCTTCACCTCAAACTCATAACCAACAGAACAATAGACCCTCGGTAATAGTTCTAATGAGCTAACCCCATTTTAAAGCCCTGCGACGACTAATTGAAGCATAAGTAACGAGCCTGTTAACGGTTTGGCTAGAAACCCAAACCCCCAGGAACAGGACTCTAAAGGGTTGCTGATGCTGCTCCAGCTTAAACACATTTCGGGGGTGGCTGTGGCTCTTGTTCTTTTCGGTCCACAAGGCCCCCGTTGGCTAGTTAACATCCACGTGTTTGTACATGAATTTAATCTCGGCGCAAACAAAGTAACAAGAATTCAATTTGTCACAGTGGTTGGGCCTCCGCTTCGTTTGGTTTCAGTTCCGGGTTTTGGGCGGCTCAACCAGAAATTCAGAGGCAGAGACAGGCAGAGTTGGCCAAGGAACCAAGGCAAACATTGCCTGGCAACGGTAGCTGAGAGAGATAAGCCCCATGATCTAGCCAAAGGGGAAGTTGTGGGAGTGTGTCGGGTTTTGCACAGGGAGAAATGCAGACAGGATACTGGAGAGTAAAGATTCTTGGATAATGCAATCGATTTCAAGGTTGCTATATCTATTTTAAAAGGAGATATCTTTGGAAAATCAAAGTCTAGGTAGTTTAATTTAATAAATTCAATTAAAGACTTTATTTCTCAAGGTTTATAAGCCAAGAAGATAATAGATAATATAGGAATATATATTTTTCACCCTAGAATATCCCCTATTTTCCGTCGTGTCCTTGACTAACGTAAAGGGGGGCTGCAAATATTTGCATTTCGCTTGTTTTTTGGGGTGTTGCGTTAGGCAAAGCCAAATGCCTCCGGGGACTTGTTAATGCAAACAATGCGCATTTGATATTGAAAGCATCGGCACAGAACAGTCCGTGTCCTTCGTCCTTCGTCCCATTTGGGGGTAGTTTAATGCTGGAAGCCAGCCTGCTGGCGTGGAGAGAAGCTGGCAAAGCTCTGCTTCGCTTGCAACCGCACGAACTCCAACGCAGGTCTGCATTAATGTGTATTTCCGGGGAGACGAAGGGTATATATGGGTGTGTAGTATATATAGGGTGTTGTGGCCAGGGTGCTCCGGAAGTCGATTTATGTTTGGCACACACAGGCCCCAACATGTTTATGCACGCACAGAAAAATTATGTATTTAACTAACACCAGAAGTTTTCTGTTTTAGATGATTTACCTAATTATATGATTAAATTTTTAAGCTAATTTGACTTGAAATATTTTTTTAATTTCCAAAGTCAATATTCCTTATGAGGTATGGTTTTAAAAACACTTGAAAATAAGCAGAAAAGTATGCTAAAAAATATTATATAATATTAATATATATTTTAATATATATTTTAGCTTTTAAATTAAATTTTTCATTTAAAATGTTTTAAATATAATAATTCTTTTTTTTTCTATTTAGATAATTCACTTGAGCTGGTGACAACTTTTCTGTGGATGTTTTCGGTCCAGTAAATGTTGTAGATTTTGAGCCACAGCTGTTCGGGGGACTCCCCCCTCTATATATTGCACTGCTGCAACATCGTACATCCCCTGCTTCAGGGGAGGCTTTGTCATGGAAATCCCTGGGCTAACCGCTTTTTAAACTGCCTTCTAATGATGCGGCCCTTGTCTAGGATAAAGTCTAGCCCCTGTTTTAATTTTTCCCCACACCAACCGCCGATAAGGATATATATGTACATAAGACTGGCTTTAATGGCTTACCTTATCTTCGGCTTCCTCGGCGCGCTCTTCCGCTTCGATGACGCGCTGCTCCAGCTCCGTTAGCTGCAAGAACATAGGAGAAACCGGGTTAGGACTCAGGGAAATCATGTGAAAAATAACAGTCTGCATCGTCGGCATCTCCGACAGCTAATAAATAATAGTAGAAACCGTTTTTATTGGTTATCCCAAGTGTTAATTATATGACTTTCGCATGACTAAACATTATCTAAAGGGTTTTCACTCGTTTAGGGTAGGTTTTTGTGGCTTTTTATTCGTCTCAATTAAATTATTGGAGTCTTGAAATCTTTAAAAATCGCTTTAAAATCTATGGTATAGGAAAAGTATTCAAAATGGTATTAGATTTTTTAATTTAAATTTTTATTTTATTTTTTCATATTTTTAGAGAACTATTTAAGATTAAAAACAGTATAGTTCTGGATTTAGTTTTCATTGTCTAAAATTTATATTTTTATTATTATTTATTTTAAGAAATTAAGTAAAGTCCGTAAAATGTTAAGATATGTAGTTTTGTAAAGTAAAGTAAAATTATTAGGATTTTAGTTTTTTTTTCTTTTTTTAACCTTTAACTTTAAAAATGTTTATACCTTCAATTTAGCTTAGGTATTTTAGTATAAAAATTCATTTAATAGAAAATTTAATATTTATTTATAATTTTAGACGGTTCACTCAGATTTTATTGATATTTATTTATTTATTTGGTTGGTGGAAACCCCTTTCACATTTTCTGTGCCGTGGTCTGTATTTATTAAATTTAAATAGCTTTATATTTTTATATAAATTTAATTAGTTTTTATCTTGATTTTAAGAGGGATTTGACAAGGTGCTTTATTTTTTAAACGTTTTACATTTACATTTGACATGTATGGTGAGTTTAGCTGATACACCGAACCACATCTAGAAACTCACCACCACTTTTGTCTAGACACACACCCAAGCCACAAAAGGACTTCCCATTATTTTTTAAGATTTAGCTGTGGTGAATTCCTTGGACACTGCCCACAGATGGCGCCAGCAGAGCCTTTTTGTTAAAAAAATTTAAGATATCGAAAGGAAAATTAAGAAAAGAGCAGGAAAATAGCGGAAAAAGAACAGGAAGAGAGCAGAAAAATCCTATAAAAAAATAGAAAAACCCAGCTAACCATCAATGAATCAATCTTGGAAAATGACACATAATTTGGCCACGAATAAGGATAATGCTCGTGCATCGGATACTTTTGTATTTATTTATTTAGTTTTTGTTGTTTCTTGCACCTGCTTTGAAAATTTGCCAACGTACGCGCAACCATTAAAGTAATCATCTCGAGCGCTTCCACGCTTTTCCGCAATGATGGCCTGCCATTAGGCCAAGAAACAGGAGGCATTTCTCACCAATTAATCATCTTAAAACGAGAAAAGAAAGGAGGATGAAGAGCAGGAAGCTGAGCCTGCTGGTTAAGCTGCCACTTGATTCCGCCTATTTTGAATGCCTTAAGTGCATTAATTTCCGCTTTTTATGCCATTCAAGTGGCCACTCAGGCAGCCAGCAAGAGGCAGGAGGCGAAGGAGCGAAAGGGAAGCTATTGATGGATGCCTGTCAAATTGTTGTGCCTGCCGAGGAATATGAAGGAGTCTCTCTGCTGGATTTCTTTTCCTTTTTTTTTGCAAATCGATGATGAATGGGGTGGGGTAGAAGAGGTGGAGAAGGAGGCTTGTTAAGTGGAACTCTCCAACTGATTCTGGCTTTTATTTTACCCTTTTCAATGGGAAACCTGCATTTAGCCCAGAATTTGGCAAAGGTAAAGTCGCCTTAAAACGATTTAATTTGGTTTTTTAAATCTACAAATATTTAAAATAATAATATTAATTTAAAAAAATAAAAATCAGTGTACATTAAATAAATAGAAACTATTCTTCTTTCCATTCTTTTAAAAACAAAGAGTTCTTGGCCATTGTGAACAACAAGCAAAAGCAGTATCTATAATCGAGATTATCTCTCAAATCGAAACAGCTGCACTTAAAAATAAAGTAAACCAAAAATAACATAAAATAAAATGAAAACAAAAAAAATATAAAAGTAAACAGGCACAGTTCTCGCCTGAACGATTTGTCCTCCTGCCTGCGAATACAGGGTACACGTATTATGCAGCCCCAAAAGACCGGAGACTTGGGAACGCACCCACCGGGGATACCAAGATGCTCCCCACCAGCAGCCCCCCATTGGGCAACCCCCTATCAACGGATCCACCAGAAGCACAGCCTATCTCGTCACTTCGCAGCCAACCGGGACACTTCTCGGACACTAAAAAATTTGACCATTGGAATACAAATTGTGGGAACCTGTACTTCCGATGACATCTGGCTAGGAGAGAGCTAATCAAGTTGGCTTTGATTAACATTTATGTAAAAAGGGAAGTGTTCGAAGCAGGCGGAGAGCTTCGAAGTGACGGCAGCAAAGTAGGAACAGGGAGAATAATATTCATTGAGTTTTTTTGGAGTTCAGAGCAGTTCGGTTAAAATTCAGCAGATACAAAAGCAGAGAAAATAACTAAAGTTGAATAAAAAACGGAAAAAGCAGAAAACTTGCAAATTTTAGAAACATTTATAATATCCGAAATATAGAACGAACGTAACTATTTGTATTATTGGTGCGATTACCGGGTTAATACACAAATCAAAATCAAAATGAAGAAAAAATTAAACAAAAAATTAAAAAAATAAAATAAATTGAAGAGAGAATGACTCGGTCGAGTCCCAAGGACCGAATGAATAACTAGGGCAACCTTTTGTAGGCAGGTAAACTTCTCATGGCCTACTTGAAAGGGTTGGTAATAATTATATTTTGAATAATTCTAAAAAAAGGGTCACACTTTAAGAAAGGAAATAGTGCATCTTTTTGGAAGCAGGTAAACTTTTCAAGGGTCATACTTTTATAAGAAAGCTAGGTTCGCACTTTTTTTTAAAAAGGAACTACAAGAACTCTGGTCACCTTTAATGATTCATCACAAACGATATTTATTCAGTTTTTCTTAGTTTTTTCGCCTGACTTTGGTTTGAGTTTTCTTTTGTTTTCTTTCATTTTTGAGGGCGGGGGTTGCCGAAAACTTGGCCAAAACTAATGGATTACACGAAAAGCTGGCTGGCAAAAAGTTAGGCACGGCTTTTGCGTGCGTGCCAGCGTGTAAAGATTGTTGGACTTGGTCCATCCCTCCCTCAGTTACACCTGGTTTAATCATAGGCGTTTTTGGCCTGCCAATTGGCGAGTTAATTGGAAGGAAACGGCTTCGGCTTTAAGCAGAAACATTTGCCATTAATTGCTGCAGGAGGAGGTGGAGAAGGTACCCAGGTACAGGAGGGGCGGGCAAAGCAACAAAAGCAGAAACAGACACTTCAGACCTCAGAGTCTGCAGAACTTTTACAACTTTGTCGTCGTTGCAACAGAGTCGCAGCAAAAACAGTGGCAAAATCACCGCGAAAACAGCGCTTGGAAAATGCTGTGTAATTTCCCAGCCACGAATGCAATTCCCGCAAACAAATGGCTCACACAATGCTGGCTATACCTACACCCCCTCCCCCCCTTCTTGCCTTTTGGCCAAAGGAGGTGACTTTGGCCATTAGTCGGTTTTAGGTGTCGTTGGCTCTGCTGTGTTGCTACTCCAAAGTTGCCAGCGAATGTGCCACTAAAAGTTGTCCCTCCACCCGATTACCAGGATATGGGGTTAAAATGCACGGGAATCTTGATATGGTGGGGTTGGGGGTGGGGAATATGGAAAGGAGAAGGAGGAGAAGAAGCAGCAAACCCCTTTACCTTTCACCTTTAAACTGAAGCTTTGTATTTCCTTTTTTAATTCGATTTGTATTGCTTTTACGGGGATATAACTCTGTATACTTAGCATAATCTCTGTTAAGGTGCCGGGAAAATCGATATATATATATTATTATAATAATATATTTAATATTATATTTTATATATTATTAAGAATCATAAAAATAGAGTAACTTGTATACATAAAAGCGGACATAAGCGGGTAGATCATCTAAACATATTAAATACGTACAAAAAATCTAACTTTCCGCATTATTTCCGCTAAATGCTCAAAAACGGACTTGCAAACGGACTCATAATCAGGATTATACTCGTTAATAATGTTCCGAAACCTATGACAGTTGATTAACTTTATTATTTTGTCCGCCTGAAATCAGCAAAAACTATCGTTTTCAATATCATAAACGAAGTTTTTGTCTAATGGGAAGGGGAAACTTTCTGAGCTAATCAACATTGAAATATTAAATCTGTGATTATTTTAGCTCACAAACATCTCTTTTTTCATTCAATTTTATTTGTTTGTTTTTATTTCAGCTTTTAAACACCGCCCTTTGTTCATTCAATTTGATTTTAAGCCTCAAAAGCAACATATAAACACATGTGTAATATGATTTAATGACAACACAAAGCTTTACTAGGCTTACACAATATTTTATTTTAGACAAGCAAACACATGGCTGGTAATCAAGTAATCCTAAACCAATTTAAACTAAAGCATCACAGCCTTTGTCACCGTATAAATCTAGATATATATAATATATTTAATATATATACAATATATATTTAGATATCCTTTTGATTTTTATTGGCTTCCATTTTGAATGGGGTTTTTGGTTTTGTTTCTGTCCCCTTTTTTGTTGTCGCCTCATTTGGATTTTGTTTTGATTGCAAAAAGTTAATTAAAAATTTGTTGTAATTGAATTTTATTGCATTGTTTGTTTGCATTTTGTTTTGCTCAGTTAAATTTCTCTTTATGTTTTTGTTAAATTATTTGCTTTTTGTTTTTGTAGAGTTTTTGCTGAAGTTTTTTCCTATATTTTTTTTTGTTGTCCAGCCATTATGCCATTGGGTTTTTTTGCGTTTGGCCTTAATTGGATTATGGCTAACAAAAAAACACAACGAGTTGTAATTAAATGATGAGCTCCGGCAGCCGGGGATCATCATAGCCATAGCCATCGTCCTTGTCCAGCTCCGGTTCCCAGCACAACGGATTGCACACAATCTCAAAGGGTAGTTGTGGTGGTTCCTCTTGCTCTTTGGGTGGAGTAACCTTAAGTTTGGGCTGGGTTTGAGCCAAAGACATGGCCAGGGGCTTAATCCAAGGCGTTGAGGGGGGACACTCCATCAGGGTATCGCTGGCAAAACGCTGGCAGCTCAATAGATCTACAAGAAGGCCCAGAAACATTATGTGTAAGAACTGTGATGCCTCGACGCCCGTTGCCACTGCACTGACCAAAGTCGCTCCGAAACCCGGGTGGCATTCGGAGCCCACAAAATTCACACACACAACACACAGAATACACACAACAGCTGCGGCTCAACCGAAAAAAGCTGCGAATTGAGTAATCAGAATTGGCAAATGGATGGATTACCACCTGGCGAGGCGGAGGGAGAGCCATGGAAACGTGTAAAAAGCAAATGACAAAATTAATTAAAATTAAAATGAAAATGTAAATGATAAATGATATATGATAAATGAAAAAAAGGAGAAAAAAAATGGTAATGAAAATTAAATGTCGCTCTCGCCCGTTGATTAAGGAGTGCGATCATGCATTATGCATTATAATGCTGCATCGGCCATTACGTAATCCACTGTCCATGTGCGCATTTATATACTTATACCATTTTTTTTATGCTTTTTGTTTATGCTTTTTTCGTGTCCACGTATAGAATGCACATTATAATTACATTTATGCGCGGCCATCAAATTCAATGGGGCTAAAACATTTGCATAACGAATGCCACGCCCCCCGGCTTACAGCCTGCCTGCATTTCCTTCCCTTCTTTTGCTCATTAAAGAACGGTAAAGAAGACCATTAGAATATATACCTGACTTTGGGAATACCCTAAACTAAACAAAAAAAAAGTCTTACAGGGGAAATTTTTAGAAATATATTTGTTGCCAGAACTAGTTGGGAATTATAGTGTCAAGCGAGTGATTTTTGTATTAAAACTTTAGTCAGATCCTTGCAACTTTGTGAAGGAGTCATTTTCAACCCCATAAACCATATATATTCTTGATCAGCATCAAAAGGCGAATCGATTTAGGCATATTCGGAGGGAATCAATTTTTTGAAAATTTTTTTTTAATTTATGGATTAATTCTCAAGAATAATAAAAAAAAAAATTTAATATTTTAAAAATTAAAATTAGGTATGCAAATTTATAAAACTAATAAAAACTAACTCAGAACAGTTTTCCGAATGAAAAATAAGGCATTTTCGGCCAAGTTATCATAATGTTAATTTTTAGAATTCAATCTTACTTTAAGACTTTATTTTTTTAAATAAAAAATCGATTTTTAATATAAGATCTTATATTTGCCGGGTGAAGGGATCGTTTTCAACCAACACAGAAAAGCTATCCGATTAGTTATGATGATTTTCTTAAAACTTAACTCATCCAAAATACCTCTTGCAAGAGTAAAATCCGAGGTTGAGGTAAATGCATCTGCAAATGGTGCGTGGCACGTTCAACAATTTAATTCTCTTTTTTTTTTTTTGCAACTCGTTTGTTTGTTTTCGTGTCTGTCTCGCTGTCTCGTTGTCTCGCTGGCCGCCTGGCTTAACGGTCAATTTAATTACGGCGAGAAGAAGAGTTAAATGAGGGCAAGGAGGAAGTAGAAAGGATGGAAAGGAAGAGCAACCCACCCACCGCCCAATGCAATGACAAAAACAATTTGCAATCTCTTAATCACACTCGCCCAACTCCACTCTCTCTCTCTGTCTCTCACTCTATCTATATCCTTCTCTATATACATCTCTCACTCGCTCTCTCGCCAGGACTCTGTGATTTTAATTATGCTTAAGAAGGAGCAGCAGCCAAGGAAGACAAATGAAGCCCGTTTCGTTTCCAAGTCCCTGGAATATTTCACTTTACATTTTGCACTTCATGAGGCAACATTTCTTAATATTCAACTGCCGGCAAATAATAAGGTGTCGAAATCGGGGAAAATAAGAATAAGCATTCTTCTTGTAGATTTTCCTTTGACTTGACTTGAATTTTCACCTAGCAAAGCATTATTTCTATTATTTCTTTGCTCTCTTGGCAGCTGCCTTTTGTTGAAAATCTTTTTTAAAGTCCTGGCCAAAGCTCCCTTGGTATTGTCTTTGTTGACTCTTGAGGCTTTTCAGTGTTTTGCTGCTTTGTTGTTGATTAAAGGAGGTTTTGTTTTGTGTTTATTTTATGTTAAAAGGGGTTTTTCCCTTAAGACATGTTTTAGTTTTTAGTTAAGAAGTAGAGTTTGTTCTTGGAAATGATAAAAACAAGGCTTGAAGAGGTTAATTTAAATTATTAAATGATTTAAGAAAGATTATTTAAAGGCACAATAATGTCATAAAGTTAATCACGAATTTCGTCAACAAAAAAACCTATTTTAAAAATATAAAAAACTTCTTAACAATTACTAAAAATGTAGGTTTATAAATATATTATTTATAAAGCCCCATTACCAACCTACTACTACTAGAAAATCTAGTTAAAAATAATAAAAAAAACCTTAACTTGATCATCCAATAGTTTCTCTTTTTCTTAAATTTATTCACCTTCATTCCCATTTCACATTTCATTCCTGGCCTTTTGCTCTTTTGCATTTTGTGCATAATTAAGAGATAGTAACTGGTGCGTGCTCAGCGTGTGACTCGCTTAATGGAGCTTTATATTAATTGCCGGGCATTAAGCTCTAAAAAGTGGTAGAGCCAAGGGGCTAGCCAGCCACCAGAATGGATAATGCATTGCACACAGGCTGGACGAAGACGAGGATGAGGATGAGGATGAGGACGAGGACAACGAGTCGTGCGAAAAAGTTTCGAGTGCAAAAGTGCGAGAGTGCGAGTGCCAAAGAGACAGAAAGTAGGCCAACTATGCGTTCTGCTTCTGCCAAAAACACAAAAAAAAAGAGAAACAAGCAAGAAATGAAGCTAACTAACCGAAGTTTATATACCTTGGCTTACATTTTATATTTATATTTTTACATTTTACTAACATTTTCTGATTAATATCTGCACAAATTTTATTTAGAAACTAAGTTTATAGTAAAAGACAGCCTAATATGTCTAGATCGCCTCGACTGCTGATGCTAATTGGGAATACATATACCTTCAAGTTTTGGAATTGCAAACTTCTGGTCAAAATTAGAATACCCTGCAGGGGTACATAAAAAAAAAAAACAACAACCAAATTCATGTCAATTGCATGAAGGCCAGGCCAGGCCACACCCCCTGGGGCTTTCCTTTTTTATTTATATATTTACACACACACATATATATAAATATATATATATATATATATATACATACACTTTTTTTTGGCTTTAGGTCAAGTGGAAAGAACAACGAGCACGACAAGAATAACCGCAACACGAAAAAGTAGGTTAACATGGGTTAAGGTGTGTCATTAACTTGCCACAAGCAGCACACATGGCAAGGCAGGGGGTGGTGCCAGAGGGTGGTGCTTTTTGAGTCGGGTTATCCCCCATTTGCTGTCCGTTTTTTTTTTTATCGTTGCTTCACATGCAAAAAGCTAGTATCAAATATCAATTGGTTTTGAGAGCTTTAATTGTTTTGCTTTAAATTTAAATATTTAAATGTAAAGGCGTTACGCATCTTGCAGCTTGGATTGCCTTGCCTGCGGCTTTCTCATTAAGGATAATATGCCAAGGGCATTTCCTTGCAATTGCAACAGCACCTGCAACCTGCTTTTGCCTTACCCGGCGAAACTAATTACCAGCCCGGAGGCAAAGGACGAAGGCAGCTTTAAGCCGCTCTTGTAGATCCTCCAGAAATTGACACAAATTGGCATGAGGCATGAGGCATGGGGCTTGGGGCATGGGGCGAGTGGTAGTACATCAGGGCAATCAGATTAGACAACGTCGTCACATCATGTGCGATGTGCTCTTAACAGTCTGCTCCATCCTGTTGACTGACTTGGTTTTTCCGCTCCAAAAGCAGAAACAGAAATAGAAGCAGAAGCAGAAACAGAAGCAGCAAAAGCAAAAGCAGCTACGCAACGTTTTTGCAGCTGCTTTCAATCATGACGCACGGATTAGGACTCAGGTTAAAGATTAACAATGCCAAACAGGAGCGACAGACATGACGGGCAGGAAAGAACGGTGAAGCAGCAGCAGGAGCAGGAATATAAGCAGCAGCAGAAACAGAAACAAAAGCAGCAACGAGCAAAAGCAAGAACAGAAGCTGCCTGCTCTGCTAGTTAGACAAAAGGAACGTTTGCTCATGTCACGCCCACTATTAGTTAGGGCGCTGCACCATCCTGATGGATGGAATGGATGGATTGGATACTAGCTTGAAGTGGAAACATAAGATAAGATAAGCCGATTGCCAGGCAAAAGGAGCAGCAAGATCAAAGGGGCAGAAGCAACCAACTTTAAAAGGGAAAATACCAGGGTAATTTATTATTATATTATTATTACTTTCTTTTTAGGTGTTTAAAAAAGATAAATAACACGTCAAACAATGTCATTATTAACTGCAAAAAGAACACCTCTCCTCCCCTCGGGTGTAAAGAATTTGATGAACACACACAAACACACACTTGAAAGCCATTTGTCATAAGCCCTCAGCCCCCAGTTCCAAGCAAATGGAATCCCAGGAATGACTATGACTTCAGTACACGACGAGCTGCCAGATATCCCAAAGCTATTAGCAGTTGATAGCGTCTCAAGGAGTAACAAACGAAAAAAAAAGCGACGAAAAAAGCAAAAGCAAGAAACCCAACTCAGTTTATCCGAAAGATAAGGACTATAAGGACAGCGCAGAGCAGACAGTCGAGGAATAACAATTAGTGCATACTTTTGGGCTCAGACAGAAACAAAAGAAAGGAGCTGCAAAAAAGAGAAAATAAATACGAGTCCGCGCAATAATCACAGCCAAGTGCTGCATATTTATAGGCGCAATCAAGTTAATTGCACAAACATCAGCCCCGTTGATAACACACAACAAAGGAAAGCCAGTCTCCACCTTTTCCATACTAATTAACTTAATTGTGGGCAGTTAAGGGAGCTCTCCTCTTCGCTGAAACTAATTGCCACTCGAAAGTTCAATGCATTCATGGGAAATTCCTCATCTACATTTTCTACTTCGTCTCGATTTTCAGGACTCTCTTCAAGGTCCTGGCAGTTGCTTCAAAATAATATTTGGCTAACTGGCGAAAAGTCCTTGCGGCTCCTTGAAGGAATTATGCAGAAAACAACTTGAGCTTAATTCTTGATTTTCGTTGCCTTGGCAAAACACAGAGATTATATTTTAGGGATATATAAATAAGTAAAATAAATAAATTAAAATATAAAATAAACAAATTCAGGTATTAAAAGCCACAGAAATCAAAACCAATTGTTGAAACTACCCAAAAGTATGCTACAAAAAAGTACACCAATCAAATTAAAATAGTTATTAAAAACCCCACAAGTTCTCTGGCTTCCTACCACTTATTTTCTCCCAGTGCCTGAAATTAGCAAAAAAAAAAAAAAAACCGAATTAATCAGAGAGTCTTGGAGTCTGGACAGGAACTCCAGCAAAGCTCTTAACAAATCTCTTAAGCCCGAGACAAATCCTGTTAAGGAGTATCTCCGTTTCCATTTCCATTTCAATTTCAATTTTTAACTCGTTTTGCTTTTTTGTTTACTTTTTTTTCCGACTGAAGGGCAATATTTGCCCCTCGCATCCAATGTTTTGTGGTGAATTTCAATTATCCCATTTGGAGCTTGCATTTTCATCCCCCGCTCTCTCACTTTCAGCTGTTCCACTTCCTCTATTTTGTTTTTTTTTTTTTTTCGACTTTGCCTTGTATTTCATTTTCAGTTTTATGCATGAGACGACGCCTAGTTTTTCATTCGACCCTACTCCTTCCCCATCTAATTTTTTTTCCCAGCTCCGGTTCCTGTCCTCCACTTCATCTTCTTCTTGGGGCGCTCTCGCTGGCCATTTACGCTGTAAATTGTTTGCATACAATAGAGGCAGAGGCAAAGGCGGTTGTGGAGCGGGCCAGGCAGGGGCCTAGTTCGAAACCCCGGCCATTTGTTCTGGCCAGGCCAAAAGGGAGGGAGAGCGAACGGAAGAGAAGAAGGACTCAGGCCCAGGACTCTGGCTTCGGGTCTTAACTTTTGGCGCGGCTTATTTGTGCGGCCAGATTAAGTTTCAAATTGATGTGCGTTTTGAGTTGGCCGGCAAACACGGAACGGCGTCGAAAGAATCCAGGGGGATTGGGCCGCTGCTAGTTTCCTTCGTTGCCCTGATGAGATGGAAGTCCTGGCCAGGCCCTGTCATCATCAGTGAGTGCATGATTCCCATTTTGCGCCAGTAAGCCGTCTTTGATGGCCAAACTTTAATTTGATCATACTCTCTATATATTTTTTTGTCTTGGGGTTTCGTTTCCTTTTTGTTCTTTTTTCTATATTTTTAGTAAGAGCCGATAAGCTAGTTTTTATGGCTAGAAATCTTGCCATTTTCACACGGGCATGGGTCCAGCTAATCTGCAAGAGGTTAAAGGTCCTTGAAGGCAAAAATTACCAGGAGGAAGAAGAATTTATATTTTTTCCAGGTCAAGTGAGACCCTGCCATGTAGCACAAGGCGGAATAATGGAATTGGGACTTAATGGGATATAAAAATAATGATAGTGTGACCTTGCCTAGCAGCGGAATATGAAACACTTAAGTTACATAGGTTTGTCATGCTTTTTTAATGTCTTTAAAGCACAAACTTTGACCCGAAGCCTGCGTTAAGTACTCAACTGACTTTTTTAGGTATTTCTACTAAAAAGAAAATACAGGGACACACACACACTTTTCTACCTAGCTGCTGTCTCTAAAAAGTTGCTGCCTTTCGTTTTGTTTGTGAGTTACTTTTATTTTGCGGCGTGTGAAAGCGAGAAAAAGTTGCGCATAAAATTTCCATATCAGCAATTTTATTTGCAACAATTTGGCAACACTTTTGTGCGGTGCGATGGTGCAGCGCTTTGGCTGGCGGTGACGTATCAATTTCCGCTTGATTGCATTAAAAAAAGAAATAGTAGGAGGGGCAGGGGCAGGGGAAAACGCGGCAAAAGTTTTCCTTTACGGCTGCTCCCCACCTCTGGGTTGTTGTGCTTGTTGTTGTTGGCGTAAATTAAGTTTTTGGGCTGCAAATACGATTTTTGCGGCAAACGAAAATCGAAAATAAAGTTAAAAATTTTACCGTTTTACTTGGATGTATCTGCTCCTTCGTCCTTCGTCGAAGGGAAAAAAGTTTGCGGCTGCGGGAAACTTTGGCGAGTGCAAAAGTTTACAATTTCTGCACACAGTTCGCTCGCTTGCCTGCGTCCAAGTTTAAAGGTTAATGATACCACAAAATAAGTTAAGGACCCCCCGAAACACACGCAGAGGAAAGACGGGTAGGGGGGACTCTACACGGAAATAATGCCCCTGATTGGATTTGTGCATTGATGCGGCCACGTTCGCTGTGTTTGCTACGTGCTGCAGTCGGGGACAAATTGCCGGTGTGACCAGACAGGCAGCAGGCGACGGGAAACGAGTCGAGTGTGACCCTGCACTGCAGCGGGAAACGGAACACTGCAATTACCAATTAATGGGCAATAGTAACTTTGATTTCTATAATGCTTTCTTTTCTTTATTTCACAAATTGTAGTTTAATCGTTGATCCAAAATATATGTATGTGCTACTAGCAATTCTCAATTGTTTTCATTGAAGCTAAAGCGCCTGTCGTAGGGATCAAAGTCCAGACTCATTTGCGAGACAAACGGCATTTGATTCGCCTGACTTTCCTTGTTCTCCACTTTAGGTATTTCCCTCAGTTCAGGAGGTCTCGAGGGCTGAATGTTTTGTAGATCGCCCGGGGGATTATCGACGTTATTTCTGAGACAGCAGCAGGCTCGTAGAACTGTCATTACAAGTCCCATTTTTACTACTTCCTTTCTCTTTGAAGTACAAGGGGAAACTGGCCAAAAACACTTGCAACTTGCCACAGTTTAGAGAACCCACAGATCTCGGCTAATGGCCAAATGGTTTGACTGGGAGATAAGGCTTTTATGAGTCAACCGTTTAGAGGAAAGGTTTACTATCTTAAGTTTTTTTTAATATTAAAAGTAAAATAAATTGAGTTTACTAGAGAGGCAAGTTGTTTTGATTAGTAAAGTCATTGTTTCAGTAAATTAAACACCCGCCACTCTCTTCCAGCTCCCCTGTGTCATTAGGTAAATTTCCAAGTCGGATTCTCTGCTCCCTCTTTGCCTGTCATGTTAGTATCCCTTAAACTCAATTGTGCGAATGGCAAATGGCAAGCCAACAGATGTCTGTGAGTATGTTTTCCACTCCTTTTCCTATACCTAACACACACACACTCACTCCCCCAACACACAGTTGCTCGTCGTCGGGCTCGTCGTCTCCTTGGGCTCCTTCTTGTTTATTGTTAGCTTAGTGAACATTTAATTGTTGTTTACATTTGTATTTTGGTTTATTCTATAGCATTTCCCCCCCTGAAATTTCCTGTGCTTCCTTTTCTTTTTAATAAGATTCCCATATAAACAAGAAGGAAATGGAAAATCCTCCTGCGAAAAATTTACATTTTAATTTCTTTTAATTAAAGAAACAGAGCCGAAAAAAAAAAATATCAACAAAATAAAAATACATTAAAATGTTTTTCCTTCTTTCGAGCAACTTTCTCATTATTTTCCTGCTCCCCGTTGCTGTGTGCTTTGTTTTGGGAAGCGGTGACAGCTGTCAATATACAATTTAAAAAGGATTTTCACTCTAAGTACTGGGGAGGGAGATGAGGAAAGGGAGAAGAAGCGCCACATAAAAGAGAAACCGGCAGGTGAAAAGTACGTGAAGCTATCCCAGGCCCAGGGTCAAAAGGGTAAGCGCCTGGCAAACATCTGGCGGCTATGATTACAGTTTCACTTCAAAGGAAAGTCCTTCTTTAAGGCAAAATCAAGCTTGAAATGCGGTTTAGAACAAGCTAAATGCTGATCAATTTATTATTTTCTATTGTACACACATTCATTAGATAAAATCCGCTCAGGGATAAACCATAAAATGCATTTCAAACCAAAAAAGAAAAAATGTAGGAAAAGCAAACAAATTGCGGATGCACTTGAGACCCCAAAAAACAAATCTCCAACTGGACAGGAACAGGAAGTGCTTCATCACAAACACACACACAAGGAGAAGGAGGAGCAGGACTCGATTCTGCCTCACAATTGTCGCACGTAATTTGGTTTTGGGTATCTCAATTTCTGCTCTCCGGGACATACAGGATGCCAAGGTGGCCCTGTGCAGCAAGCGACGAATCAATTTCTGACATATGGCCTGTCAATGAGCTTTGACGTGTGGCTCCTGCTGCTCCTGGCAAAGATAAAAGGATGTGCAACAGTGTGGCAGTGCGGGCAGGATGCTAAGCAAACATGACACCAATGGACCACAGGACCAAATCATGACTCGGAAAGGAACAACAGGAGAAAACAGGACAAACTAGGAGAGAGCCAAGACTGGGAGAGGAGAGCAAAGGCCAAGAATACCCAGCAGACAAAAAAACGGACTGAAAAATGTCCGGCGAAGATATAAAATACGACCTTAAATCGGATTTTACTGCCACAAAATCCCTTACAATCGTTTATGAGTCAAAACCGGGTGTTTTGTCCACCTGAAACTATCGTCAAACTATCATTTCCAATATCATAAACAAAGTTGTTGTCTTCTGGGTAAAGAAGTATGAGCTCTACCAGGACAGCTTCATTATGGGGTGATC
This sequence comes from Drosophila bocki, assembly GCA_008042715.1. Lineage (NCBI taxonomy): Eukaryota > Metazoa > Arthropoda > Insecta > Diptera > Drosophilidae > Drosophila > Drosophila bocki. Next base: position 125,248 of record VNJY01001990.1, on the reverse strand, counting down.
CTGCCTGACCCTGGGCATGTGTTTGTAACCATTTTAAAAGTGTCCTACTCCCCTCCAACAATTTTCCATTTCACTTTGCATCTCTTGCCAAGTGTATTTATCTTGCAGCCAGCGCTGAGATACATTTTCAGATACATTTATATCTGCCAGCACAAAGTTTCCGTTTTAGAAACATTTTGCGCAAATTGAAGTATTTACCTTTTTGGTCAAGGCTGTGTGCCGGAGCAAACTACCCACCCACGTGCCGCCGCCGCGCCTTGCCCTCGGACCATTTCTCCATTTCAGCTTCATTTGCTTTATGTAAATTTTTAGCCATCGCATTTTCCCTACTCTTGCCAAGCTTTCAGTGTTATTTCCCAGTGCTTTTACCGACTTGCAGTTGTCCGTCTGTCTGTCTGTCTGTCTCTACCCCCGTGGCCCACCTGGAGCCACGTTCCTCACCTGTCAGCCAGTTGCCACCCGGGCGCAGCCATTTGTCTCACTTCCCTTCCTCCCTCCAACTGCACTGCCTCGCATTTTGGCTCAAACAAAACGTTGCGTAAGCGTTTGCCAAAGTTAAACCAAAGGGGGAGGAGGAGCAGGAGGAGGACCTCTTCCCACACTGCATCCAGCTTGGGTCCAGAGGGAAAGCACTAACTGACTATCGCTTACTGGCGCGGCACATGTCTGCACGTTTATTTCCTCAACGCCTTTTTTTCGGTGCAATTTTTCCTGTTCTCCTTCTTCTTCTTGGCTGGAAATTGCATTGCGCTGAAGCATTTTTCCGGCTCCAACTCCAAGCTTCAGCTCCCCAGCCTCATCAGCATGGACCGACTGCACACACAAAAAAAAGAAACCCCTTTGCCACCCGCCAAACCTTGCCATCAGCATCCATTTGTTTCTTGAATTGCGGCGTGTTACGTTTCATTTTCAATTTTCATGGCATTTGCTTTTGTTTGTTTCGGTTTTTCTGGGGGGAAGTAGAAGAAGGGGATGTGGCACTCCTTTAATCAGGCTTCTGAATCGATTTTAAAAACCTGGACTGATTCCAATAAGAGAAAAGGTAGCTTAAACAGTAGCAATAGTGTGGCCATGCCAGGTTACGGAATTTGAACACAATATTAAAGCAGTACGTTTTAACCTTGTATAAAATTATTTAAAAAATACTGCATTCTTTTATTAAATAATAACTAATTATTGTGAGGGAACTAGAGTCTTAATATATTAATAAATTAGGAATGCAACCAAATTCCCCCGAAAATGTACTCTCCTGTGGTAGTGTGACCATGCCACTGAGCGGAATTGAGACAGTTAATAAAAGCCTGCAATGGCAAAGTTCGATTTCTGCTTTCCTCGCGCTCAACTCATTTCAACAATTACGGCAAAGTCCGAAACAACTTTTTTATTAAGTCATTTCATCGTTAGCCGAAATGAAAAAAAAAAAAAACATATACATATATATATATTAAAAGCCAGCGGGCGAGACAGAGGCGCAAAAAAGCGGCTGGAAATATAATCATAATAAAAGTGAAATTAAATAAAATGAAAAGTCATGAAAAACATTTGCACTTGTTCAAAAAGTAAGCACAACAGAATCGTTTTTACCCAGAGTGGGAGTGGGAGTGGCGGCCGTTGTGGGCGTGGTGTCCATTAGCCAAGAGGAGGCAAAAGAAAGAGATAGAGATAGAGACTGAGCGGCAGGACTTGCTCGTTCTGTCATTAAATATTTACTTCGCGCTCTCATTTCTTTTACTTAGGCAAAAGGCTCGCCGAGAGTTGAGCGCATCGCATTCCATTAGCCGACTTCCCCTTCTCCCTGACGCTATGTATATATGTATATAGATATATCCGCTTCTGGGCACAAGCCAGATAAACATAACCGTTCCGTTTTATGAGCAACAATCATTGCTTTTGATTGCCATCCTGATGGCTTCAGCTTCAGCCAGGCCCAAAACCGGCACCTCCTTCTTATCCTGGCGAAGGTGTAAAATGCCGCATTGCTTAAATTTTTTATGGCTCACGCCTGCCTGCCTGGTAGGGAGAGTCCATCCCTCCCATCCTCCTTTATTGTGTCGTTCTCATGATTGAAACTCATTTGGCCAGGCTCTCCGTCTAGTATCCGCCAGCCACATGGCTGTTAAATTGATTGCCGGACAGGTGAAGGAAGCGTCTTGGGGGGTACTCCTCCTCCGCCTCCTGGCAATTGTTGCTCTCGATTTTGGATTTTAACTGTGATGGGCTCATTAGTTTTGGTTGCGGTTCTGAGCTTGCCTCTGAAGGGAAATTGGCCACAATTTTCTAAACTATGTAGCGTCAAGTGTTGCGGCTGAGGGCGTCTCAAGTTGTGTGCATAAGGCGAAACACCTATTTAGATGATATGCTTAATTATTTAACTAATAATGGTGGATAGTCACAAAAACAACAGCTTTTCTGTGCCAGAAAATGATTAACGTTGCTTATTTTTGGTCCTTCGAGCCAAATAATTGATCAATTTATAGTTTTTTAAACATATTGAACTTCGAAAGGGATGTTTACACTTTTAAACAATAGTTTTTAAAAGGAAAATGTTCAGGACATTTTTTTAAATATTTTTAAAACATTTTTTAAATTCAGCACAACTGTGCGTATACTTGATATTTCTCTACCTTGCTCTTTAAAAGTGTCTTGAGGCACTTAATACCTTATTCTACGTTCAAATATTCTCATATATATAGAAATACTACTATATACCCATGATCTCTGCTTGGCAGCTGAACATCAAGAAATGCTGATTAAGAACTTCAGAAAAATGAGACTGAAAAATTGACGAGATTGATGAGAAGGCAACTATCCGGTGACTGGGAAAGCCAACACCACTGCCACCACAACCTGAGCCCGGGCGAGGTTGTATCAACTTTAATGAAATTTCCTGCATATTAAGCTGAAACTTCCGAAGGAATCGCGAAGCGCGGAAAAAGCAAACGACCAAGTCCAGAACGAGAACGAGTACAGGACTCTGCTGCGTTGGCTTCCTTTTTAATTTCCGTTTTTATGCGTTTGCCTCAAGGCGGAGAAGCAGCAGGAGGAGCAGAAGTAGGAGTAATATCAAAAGTAGGAGTAAGAGAGGTTACAGGCACACTTCACCTGCTTTTCTATGCAACACAAACACCTTAGCCAAGGACCCAGGTAACAAACGCTGATGTTGCAAATTAGTGCCCAAACCCAAACCTAGCTCCACCTTCATCTTCTCCTCCACTCCTGCGGCTGCTGATGATAAGCATAAAATTATCGACACAAAAGCAAAATTTGTGTAATAAAAATTTTAATTAAGTGTATTTCTCGTTTTCTCCTTGTCCCGTTTGTTTTTTTTTTTCAGTCTGTTTCTGTATTTTTTTTTTGTGGCGCCCAGAGCGATGACAGCGCTCCATCACACGGATGGGATACTTGAGCTGCAGGACTATGGCCACGGATCCTGGCTATCATTGTTGGAAATTTATGCAAATCGGTTTTACCCACCATCATCTCCTGTCACCGCCACCGCCCACTGAATTAAAAGTGAAGTGTTTCAGCTGCAGAAAGGACGAAAAGGACGCCCAGAGAGAGAGAGAGACCAAACCAGACACCCAGACAGGAGCAGACAAAGGCAGGCAGCTAACGATTAACGCTTTTAATGAGTACTAAACTCGCCTACGCAATTATGAGATAGCAACAACCCCGTAGTAAAGCTTCTCCCAAAACCAAAACCCAACCCAACCCCCTTTTTGGACAGAGGCGTGGCTGCATGGCGCGTGATTGCCGGCGGTGAATAAAGCCAACGATTTCCATAGACAGGCAACAGCAGATAAATCCGAAAAGCGGGTCGGCCATAATCGAGGGGGAAATAGAAAGGAGAGAGGTTTTATCCCATGGCCAGGCTTTTATTTCCTTTTCTTTTTTGGGACCGCATTTATTGAGATAATTTGGCCGAGTTATCAGTTTGCTGTAAGCCACTAAAAACTTTAAGCATTTCTGATAATTTTCTGGTTAAGGAAATGGTTAAGATTTAGGGGGTTTTGGTTGGAAAATCATACAACAAATAAATATTTACATAATGTTTTATGTATTTCAAAGTGTTTTTAAATGTTTTTAATATTTTAAGGGATATATATATAATATAGTGTTAATTTTAAATGAAAATTTGAGGTCTCTTAAATTTCCTGATTAATTTCTTTAAAGTTTTTTAGTTTTAAATGGTTTAAAATGTAATTTTGATAAGAAATTTTATAACAATAAATATTTACTTTAGGTTTTACATGGTCTTATTAATTTCCTTAGAAAAATTTAGTTTTTTAAACTAAAAAATTCTCTCCTAAAATTAGTAAAAGCATAAAAATTAAATGATTAAGCTCTTAGTTCCATGAAATCCCATCCCTCTTAATCTCTTCTTTTTGTTTTTCAAGTACAAGTCTCCTCCATTTAATTTATATAGTATTTCTAGACATGGCCAGCAGTTGGACTTAGCTTTCTGCTAAGGCCAAAGGACACAAGGCCAAGGATGCCAAGGATCTGCTGGCAGAACAAAGCCGGAAACTGCGAAATTTATGCGTCGCCATTTTCAAGTCAATAAGCGCATTTATCTTGTCCTGATGTCAGGACAAATGCAACGCGTAAATTTACGAGAAAATTTATACAACTCGTACCATAAAAAATCTTTAAAAATCTGTGAGAATTTAATTTCCCGCCTTTTTGAATGTAAGAGAATTTATATTAATTACTTAAATGCTTGAAATAAATCAGCAGTTGACATTCTCCGAGGAAAAATCTGTTGGAAAAGATTAATAAGAGCAAGGAATTCAGATTCAGAGTTCTTAAAATACCATAAACATAGAATACATCTATTAAAAACCCAAACTAAATTCAATTTCAATGATTTTCAATTCGAGATTGATGAATTTAATTACCAGCTTTTCGGCGAAGAAACTTTCAATTTCCCACTGGGGACAGGAGTCCTTCTCCTGCTTTTCTTCCTCGACCCTTTTCCATTCCCAATCGCTCAGATTTCCCTCAGATTACATTTCATTTCCACTTCGATTTTCAAGGGTACGTGCCAAACAGTCGTCAGGACAGGCAGCTAGCTAAGGATAAAGGAATGCAAGAAGTCTGGCCGGGGAATCCTCGGAATCCTGTGTGGATAGTGGCGGACTCCGGACAGAGACACAGAAACCAACCGCAGTTTCGCCTCCTTTGTTGACTATTCAAAATTCAATCAAATGCATTTTTCTTCTTGAGAGGAGCAGCAGCAGGACGAAGGACGAAGGACTCACAATGGCAGCCGGCAGCCGGGGCAGGCAAATTTCATTTTCATGCTTTTCCCCAAAAACCCCCTTCGCGAACCCCTCCCATTTGTTGTTGGCCATAAAAAGAAACAGTTATTAGGGAGCGAGCGACCTGTCCGGCAAAGATTCTCTCCTCTTCCGAAAAGGGCAAAGGGAGCGTGTCCTTAGGAAGATTATTATTATTATTGCTATTACTATTATTATTACTGCTGGCACTGTGCATCCACTTTTGGCTGCCACTGTATTACATTTATTGTTATTTTCATGCACTTCCTTTGTTACCATCTGCAGGCCAAAAAGTTGCAGAATTTCTTGGAAGATTCAAAGAGAATCTAATCTATCGCTTTTAGAGGAGAATTACTTGGGAATTCTTCGGGGAAGAATAGGTAATTCTTTGGTGAAGAATAGCAAATTTTTGTTTGTATAGAATAAGATATTTTTTAACAAGAAATGGGGACGCCTTTGATGAAAATCAAGGAAATATTTATCGAATAATAGGGAATTCTTTGGAGAAGAAAAGGGAATTCTCTAGTGTAGAATAATGAAGTTATTAATAGAGAACAGGAAACACCTTTATGAAGAATATGGATTCTTTTCTTAAAGAATTTCCCTTGTGTATCAGAAAAGGTTTTTTTTTATTAAGGAAATTAGGAATATGTAGTTAGGGATATTTTTAATTCTTCTAAGAATTCAAAATTCACCTATAAAGAATAACACTTAAAAACCTACAAAAGTGTTGACTTAGAACTCCTCTATTTTAGCCAAGACTTCCTCTCACCTCCTTCCCCCTTTTCATCTCCCAAAAACTTCCCCTTCGGATACCCCACTACCCCTCATCCTTCCTGGTTTTTGTGTTATTCTTCCGCTTCGATTATTTCGCTTTAGTCCTCGGCAGCATGTCCTTGTTGTTTTGGTAGCTAAATTAGCTAAATTGCTTATGGCAAACTCACGTAGCTAACCGAACCCCCTCGGACCGCCTTTAAAAACAAAGGAATGGAATGGTGGGGGCGCGGTTTTTGTTGCTTTTGGAATGCGGAATGGAACATGGAGAACTGGGGAAAATGGGAACTGAAAACTGGGAGTTTTAGCTTTCCTCCTTCGGGGTTTTTGTGTAATTGTTAATCACAGAAAGTCCATCGCCGTCCAGACCTGTTCCCCTTGCTCTTTTGGTTTTTGCATTTACAGTTTACCAAAAATTGTTGTGCGATTTTTGTTTTCATGGTCCATTTGGCTTTGGGAAGGTCAAAACTTGAGGGGGCATGGAAAATCTCTTTTGCTGTTTTACTGTTTTTACTCCCCAGCCTCCTTTCCTACTCCTACTCTCTCTCTCTCTTTTTGTGTGTACGTGCAGGTGAACGCATAATTAGGAAAATTCCTTTGTTGTTACTTCGGTTTCAGGGGGAGGGGAAAAACGAACGGAAAATGCGGAGTTTGCACTGAGATAAATTAGGGGTAAACTAATGTTATAATGGAAAATATTTTTACCACAAAAGTAAAGGTATATTAGATAAAATATAAGAAAATTTAATTAAAAGCTTCTGTTCTATCTTTTTGGAAATTTCTGGTAGTTTCTTTATACTATATATAAACGCACATTTTTTGGCAGTGCCCCTTTCATTTCAGTGAGTCCAAGTTTTTTGTTTTTTTTTTTGGCAGCGAAAAAAAATATAATCTCATTTGTTTACACTGCCATTGAATCAAAGCGAACGGAACATTTAATACCCGGGAAAGCGGAGAACCCACAGCTCGCCCCACTGACATGCCTGCGTCTCCGATTTCAGCTTCAACTTTAACAACGTCAATAGAATCCAATACCATTCGTCTCCCATTTCCAAGGACTTATACATACATACAAAGAAAACGGATCCGGAAAAGCACAGCACAGACTCACCTGAAAGCAGAAAGAGAGAGAGAGAAAGAGATGAGTAAAAGCGGGAAAATCAATGTGTATCTTTGTGAGCTGGTGAAACGGTTAACAAGTCGTATGAGTAATTTTACGAGAAGGGAAAATGAAACTTTTTATGCCAGGACGAGGGTCTCAGGACTCTGTGTGTGTGTGTGTTGCCTGAGGACCCAAAAGATATCCAAAAAGTGTGCCGCACACACAGAATTTTTATTTGCGCACGCATAAAATGCCATTTCTAATTTACGATCTTTGGAGAGGCCAGGAATTGGGCCCAGGACTTGTGCCCAGGACTTGGGCCCAAGACTTCCTTGCCACAAAGCCCCAAGCGGCAGCAGCCGCCTGTTTATGATGAATTTTCGTTATTTTCTTGTGCTTTATTGTTATTGTTCTTTGTTTGCTGTTTTGGCTGATTGCAGCCACCCCCCCGCCCACCGACTTCATCTATATTTTCCTCCTGCTCCCCTCCTCTCCCCCCTCCCAACCATTTTCGATTTCAGCTTGCACACCTAAAATTATGCAATAAAAGCGGGGAAAGATTTTTCTCCTCTAATTAAATCAGCATAAAAGCAAGCAGAGAGAATCTAGACGGAGATGCGCTACTCGGGAATGCCAGAAACACAAAATTAATGATGTGGAAATTGCGCAAACACGCATCGAATGCTTTTCTTTTTCCCAGCACTTTTCCCTTTCCTCGCTCGTTAATTTTTGTGGGCGGAAAATGCGGGCGGAAAAGCAAAGCAAATGGGCGGGAAGGTTGGCCAGATGTACATATAGTATTTATACATAATTTCTATGGTCTAGGTCTGATTGGATTATTTTTTATAATTATTATTAATATATTATTATTATTATTATATTATTTTTCAAGAGTGTGACTTCAAGTCAATTAAAAATAATTAGAAAATTAATTGTTTTAAAAATTAATTCTAAATTTAAAACTAGAATTACAGTTTAAAATTCTGTTAAAAGCTTACTAAAATATAAATTTGTCAATAAAAAATATTAAAAATTATAAATAAATACTATATATAATTCAAATAAATTTTGTATCAATTATTTTCATATTCTTCTCAAAAAATCAATAAAAATAATTATTTTTAACTTTTTTTTACACTTCTAAGACACCAATTAAAATATAAAAAGTCCAACAAGTTTAGAAAAAACATTAAAAATACCTTAAATAAATTAATTTAATCACTTCCCATTTATAATTTAAAATGTAACCCATGTTTTTCCTATTTCCTCAAATTATTTTTCACTTTTCTACACAATTTCATCCCCAAAAAATATCTGTTTGCATTTGGTTAATCAATTTAATGAGAGAACTCCAATCCCCCGGAAATTTTTCATGCTTCAATATGCCGAAAATTTGTCAATTGAGCTAAAACCCTCTCGGAATCTCTGCCTGTTTTGGCAAATAAAATAAGGAGAAAATAAACCCCGCAGGAGGAAAGGACTTGCCACAAATTTCACGCAGCATATTTTTTAGCGGGGGTGGCGAGTGGGGGCACACAAAAAGGGGTGGCAATCGTACGCAGGCTGCATACATAAATCAATTTCAATTAACGTTAATTAAATACGCATCAAGTGGGCATGACCACAAAGGCAAAATACGAGGGGGGAGACGTGGCAGGGCAGAGGGAGATTTGTCAAGGAGAAAGTAGCCACGGGGTGGGGGATGCTCAGTCCAGTCTCCCTTCTCTCTTTTCCTGTTCTCCTTTCGCCTTTTTCCATAAAAAAAGGAGATTGAAGGCGCCTGAGAAACGCAGATTGGCATAGAAACCGAGAAAGTCCCAAAAAGTATGCACTACAAATTGAAAATGAAATTGTCAGAGGGGTAGGGGAGTGTGTGTGTGTGTGTGTGAGGGGTGTATGTGTTTGTATAAGGGGTGGTAACCACCCCCTGATCGCCCCCTCTAGAGCGCCACGCGTCTGTTTTGCGGTTATGCGCTTGGCTTGTCACGAGACCAGTGCCCAAAAACTATACACAGGACCATCAAAAAAAAAACCAGTAACCAACCGAGCTATATAAACAAACGAGAGGTTTTAAAAGTCTAAAAAGCAACCAGAAGATACCCTGTAAATAAAAAAATTAATTAATTCAATTAAATTATTAATAAAAAGGTTTCTATCTATGATCCCTTTGTTTAGTCTATATATTCTTCCTCTTAATATTATTTTTCTTACGTTTCTTTGTGTTCATTTTTCTCAAATTCATTTTCATTCTTTTCATTTTCTTTCCTATTTTCAACGTTGGATTATTATTATTATTATTATTATTTACTTATGTTCATTCTTTTCATTTTCTTTGTGTTCATTTTCCTGGAGTTAATTTTTCTAAAATTTCTTTTCATTTTCTAATTTCTTCATATTCTATCTAATTTTCTTTATTATTTTCTTATATTCTTCTTCAATTTCATGTTCACTTTTTTCAACATATTAACATTTTTAAATAGATTTTAAATAAAAATACCCATTAAAGAGACCTTAAATAAGGCATACCTTTAGCCTTATTTTTTTGTATAGGGTATCTAACGTGGAACTCCCCAAATACGGGCAAGCAAGCACACACACAAACACACGCACAGACATAAACAAACACAACCAACTCCAACTGGGAATTGCGAAAAATTCCGTTCTGAAACCGCAATGATGCGGCTGACAAAAAGGGAACAGAGGAAGGGAGAGAGCGGGAGAACACTCCAATCCCCGGAATCCAAAACCCAAAACCCAGAACCCGGTGCCCAGAGCTCTATGGATACCGAATCCCCCGCCAGTTGCCGCCAGAGAACAGACACAAACCCATCTAACATTACACAAGTAACAAAGTCCGCTGCCTTTCCCGGACATTGCATTTTTTTTCTACCCCCTCAATTTTTGGCCAAGGGCCTGCAAATGACATTGATATTTTTCTAGTTTGCCACAGTCGCCAAGGCGGAGAGTGGGGAAACCCCCGTAGAGTAAACATTTCAGCCGACAAGTAAAGGTATATAGACCTCTGAAATACCCTGCAAAATTCAATTGGGAAAGTAAAAAGTAACACTAATTAGGGCTAGCACATAAAATCGATACTAAAAACGGTGGTATAAATCGATATTTTTCTATTTAAAATTTCTTCTTTGAAATAATCAATTTGAAATTATCATAACTTGGCAGAAAATGCCTTAATTTTCATTCGGAAAACTGTTCTGAGTTAGTTTTTATTAGTTTTATAAATTTGCATACTTAATTATAGTTTTTAAAATATTAATTTTTTTTTCTTTTTTTTTATTATTATTATTCTTGGAAATTAATCCATAAAATTAAAAAAAAAAATTCCAAAAATTGATTTCTTCCGGACATGTCTAAATCGATTCTCCTGTTGATGCTGATCAAGAATATATATGGTTTGTGGGGTCGGAAATCACTGCGTTTTAAGCTTTTTACTAAATTTATAATACCTTTTAAGGGTATACAAATTTAAAGCGTTAATTTTTATTTCTGTGCCACTTTCAAGTTCTTTAAATGAACCTCCATTAGGCAGAGCTAAATAAAATCCAAAGAATTTCCATTAAATGAATTAAATCGGGCCTGAAATCTGCACTGCTGTTTCTATATCATTATTTGAAACTGCTGCCCAATGAGAACTTGCCTCTACTGGTACTCATCCCACCAAAAGAAAAACATTCCCTTCTCGTTTACGTTATTATCGCTTTACAATTTCTTTGCCTGCGTAAATCATTCACAACACAAAAAAAATGTATATTTATATACATATTTATATAGAAATGTAAAATTAAAGGCTCTACCACCATCCGCTGCTGGGAAGGAGAGATTTTTCTTTTCGGCTTTTGTATTCATTTTCCAACTTTTCGTATAATTACAAAACTCATTAGTGCTAAAAACTTTTTGGTCGGTCCAATGCTAATTGAAATTGAAGTTGGGGAAACAAAGACTGTGGCACCAACAACATCTCGGATAAGCAAACAGAACTGGCTAAGAACAACAACAGGCAAGGCACAGGCACCCTCCCCCTGACTCAACCTACCCACCCACTCATCATGCTCATTGATTTGTTCTTATAAAAGCCGTGGGCTGAGCCAGGGCAGCGAGAAATCATCGAGCAGAGCCATCAACAAGATGCACATCCTGGAGAAATGGCTCCTGTTTGTCTTCTGCCAAAGGAGACGCCTCCAGGATCAGCAGCAGATCGAGACCAGCCTGGCCTCGGACCAGCTGATGGAGAAGCAGCAGCAGCAGCTGCAGCATCCAGATATTCTGGATTGTCCTTGCCGAAGGATCCTGTTGGAGGGAGGAGCCGGGTCTAGTCGCCCTGCTTCGCACTCACCCGCCCAGCTGGAACCCATAACCATTTGTGCCGATATCCATTTTCAACCCGATGTGGTCCTGCTTCCAGAGTCACGGTTTGTGTCCTACTCCAAGCGCAACTCGGGCATTGCCATCGAGGATGACATCGAAATCCTGACTCCCATGGCCTCTACAGAGATGTAAGAGAGCTGCTCCTCCTCCTCTTGCACACACACAGTCACACACATTGAAAATTTAAGCCAGGTGAAAGCCAGGTGGTGTGAAATTTCAGCTCGACTGCTTTGCTGATTTGCATTCGCAAATTGGTAACACAATAGGTAGTCAGTGGGAGCTTCCACTTTGATAATGTCGATAATGCCGATAATACATATAATATATGCAGTGCATCCGAGTTTATATACCCAGCAGACAAAAACTTTGTTAATGATATTGAAAACGATAGTTTTGCGGACGTACGATTCAGACTTATGAACGATAATAAAGTTAATCACCTGTCTTAAGTTTTGTGGCAGCAAATGATAGCATTTTAGGAAATTAGATTTTGATTGCGGACCTTTTGCTATATCATTAGCGGGTTTAATCCAGAGAATTCGCCAAACTCGTTCGCTATTCGTCCCTTTGCGCGTCCGTTTTTGAGCATTTAGCGAAACTTATGCGGAAAGTCCGGTTCTTTTTCCGTCTTTAATATCTTAAGCGAACATTTTTCGGATCTTTAAGCATATTTAATATTTTCAGCAGATATTTTTTTGGATTTTTTTTCTAATTTTTTCGATGTAACCACTTATAAAATATTGATATATTCTTTGTCTGCTGGGTATATATATATATATATATATATATATATATATATATTGGTAATGGAGTCTAGTGTATTTTGGAAATTAACATAAGTGACATCATTTTGCATAATGAGCAGCCAGGAAGACAGAGATGGTTTCGGTTTAAGTTTCGATTTCGAATTATTTGCCGAGCCTTTGTTTGGTGTTTTTTTTTGAGGAACACAACTGTACTGAGGCAGGAAAACAGCTGGTAGTTTTAAGGTAAAACAGGTTGCAGCTATAAAAACAATTATCTTGGGGTGCTAGAGCCTTAGTAAGAGGCTCTTAGTTGGAGAAGCCGCAGGCGGAGGCAAAAAAACCAAGGAATACAGCAGGTATAGAGTTGGAAACAAAAATTAAACTTAAATAAATAATAAAATAAATAAATAAATAATTTAATCCCAGTTCTATGCCCCAAATCATGTGTCTCTTACTTTCTTTGGGCTGCTGTGGTTCCTCTTCCCCAAGACCCGCCAAGAAGCAGCTGGAGAAGCATCTGAACCAAAAGCACTCTCTGGACATCCAGCAGCAACAGCCCACCAACAAGAGCAACACCTTGACCACCATCAACTCCATCAATACCATCAACTTTCACTCGGATGTGTCACTTTCGGAGCTCCAGCTTAATGGCTCTCTGTTATCCCTGCCTCTCAGCATGAGTCTTAGCCTAATGCCCATCCCTTGTTCCATGATGAACTCCAGCAGCTCCTGGGCCGCAGAGGAGGAATTCTATGATATGGATGAGTATGAGGAGCGTGCAGTTCCATGGCTTCAAGGAGACTCTGATCTCAATGTAAAGGGGGTTTGACATTTTCTTGGATTATTGTTATTTTCAAATAAATTTATAAGTTTAAATAAGTTCTGCTATATTTTCTCTAAATTTTAATGATTTCTTTTTAAAAATGAATATCTTTTGTGTTTGTTTTCAGCTGTCTGTTTGAAGACATTTCCTAGACTCCAATGTTTAACTAGCTGCACTTTATTTTCCCTCACAATTGTTTGCTCCGTTTTTTAATATCCACACAAAGAGAGGAAACTATATACATATATTTTCCTTTTCAATCCGCACAAAGCTCTCCCCTAGCAGGAAAATAGAAAAAAAAGGAGAAATACAAAAGGGAGACAATCCTTTTTAGGTGACTGCCCCGCCCCCTGTTGGGGTTTGGAGAGTATGCATTTTTAAAATGAAATTACGCCACGTTTAGGCGAGGTAAGAGGGCAAGCTAAGGGCTAAGAGACTGTGTGTAATAAAAATTTGATTAGCTGCTTGTTTAACTTTAATTAAGTTGATTCCACACACACACGGAGAGAAACTGCCCTCGGAAAGTTAATCAAATATTTAGTGACTCTCTTTTCCCAGGTGAATATGCCGCCAAAGGGGCTCAGGTTGAGGTTTAGTTTTAGTTTTAGTTTTCGGTTAGTTTTCATTTAGGTTTCGTTTTTGGGTCTGGGAATATTAATATTTTGGCAGAGTTTGCTCAAAGCAAAGCAAACAAACAAACAAATGCCGGAATATTCATGATGATCATTAACACACGGCACTGGGTGCACTGGATCCTGGAAGCTGGTAACCTTTTGACGGCTCCAACATCATCAACAATGCATGACGGGCACAAGGACAAATTTGCACAGCCTCCAAGGAGCTGGGGCGCTCTGAGAACCCAAAGCCATTATAGAACTTTGCTAAGATGTCATTAAAATAAAAATCGAGAGCGTGTTAAATGATTTACAAAAAAAAAAAAAAGAAAGAAAAGGGGTGGAAAACAATTTCCTTTTCCAGTTTATGTCCTTTTAGCAGAGAGCTCTCTGGCCTCCCCACTTTACTTTACTCTGTCTTGAGCCATTTTGGTATTTTATGCTTTTTATGACTTTTCAATAAGTTTTTCCACCCGCCCCTCAGAGAAGTTTTCCTTTTTCGAGCCATTAAAGAAGCCAAGTTTAATATCGATAAGTTGTTATAACGGAAAGGAGAGCCGAGAGAGCACACACATTCGATAAGCTGCCAAACTAACATAACAATTATTTTTGAGAGAGCACACACACGGTGGGGGTCCTTGCCAAGAGCAATGTCAATATAATAGAAAGATGGGTAGCGGTATTAAAGATTGACAATGTAAGAGGAACTGTACCTGAGAAATACGTTTTGAAGGGATTTTAGGGATTTTAAATAAGTATTTTTTAGAAGAACTAGCAAACCTGTGCCTAAAATATAACATACCATATCTTAAGTACAAATTTAAGACTGATTAAATACCATATCTTAGTTACAATTTTAAAACTAATTCAATACCATATCTTAAGAGCTTTAAAACTAATTCAATTCTATATCTAAAGATTACCTTAATACTAATTCAAAGATTCCTTCATTGAATTCAATTCGCTTCTGAAATTGCCTCCATTCAATTACGCTCTTCCCGGAAGAGAAAAAGATTGCTATTGGGTCCAACTTGAACTTAGTTTTCGAGTCGTTCTTAGGGGGCTTAGGGATCGAGGCTTTCTTTCCGACTAATCGTCGTCCATTAGACGCCAATGACACTTTTATGCCACTTTAATAAACTTGAGAAGCTAACAAGTGTGCTGTGTGTAAGGGGAGAGAGAGACACTTGTTCGGCAAAAGTTTTCGCACGTTGCGACAAATGTCTTGAGCTGCAATCCTCCCCGGAGTTTTCGCTTGCCACAAGTTTATGTATATACCCAAGGAGGAGTGGGGTGTGGGGTTGGGCACGTATGGATACAGATATCAATAATCATTCCCCTCGACATAGCAATGGCATAAGCAAGTGAATTGCATAAATAAACATTTGAGGCAGCTTTTCGCTGGCCTCTCCGTCTTGGTAAATTGATACAAATCGCTCAATAATCACGCAATTGCATTTTATTTTTCTTTCAAAGAAGCCCCCCTTCACATGGTGGCCAGACACGTGTGGGTTAATGTCCTTGCAATGTCCGCTGGGAGGTTAAAAATGGAAGAAGAGTGCCTGCATTGGTAAGTAAATGTGGCAGTGTTGGTTTAGAAATGTAAATAAGAATGCTTGGTCACACTAAAGGGAATACTATAGGTGAAAGTGAAGCCAAAAAGTAATAATACCTGGTGCTCAATAGGATTATAATCAAGTAAAACTCTTTGTAAGACCTCCATGGATTCTACATTATTTTGTAAATTACCATATTAATTTTATAATTTATAAATATTGGTTAGTTTAAATTAAATTTGTAACTAAATAAACTTTTTAGCTTTATACTCATTTCTAAAACCCTAGAATTCCCATCAGTTAGAACCTCCATTGCCGAAAGCCCAGATCGGCTTACCATTACCGTGGGCGAAACCCAATCGCAGGCATTAATTTCAAGTGCAGCCACGCCCCCACCGTCGCAACCTCATGCTATATCCATTTACTGTCTGTTATTTATCATGTGGCAAATGTTGTAATGCATTTTGTAATCGATACAAAGCAATCACAACGAATTGAAGCCCAAAGCTGGTTAGTGGTGGAGTAGGTGAAAGGGGGGAGGAGGGACCCGTGCCAAGCACGTGACCAATCAAAGGGGCGTGGCAGACGCACTGGCAAAAGGGGGATGAAGGAACCCCAGCATGTATGGGTGTGTGTGTGTGTTCTAAATTAATGGAGCGCAGAGAACATTGTGGAAAGTTGAGTTGTAGTGACAGCGCCACGTATTGTTACCATCAGCCTTTTCCAGATCCAACTCGAACCCTCCATTTAATGCAATCATAAAATAACTCTAACTTAATTTGCTTGGTTTACACACACATGGAGTTGCACGTGTGTCTTAAAGACACTCACCTGGCAAAGCCAATGAAGGCGTCTTTCCTAGGACTTCCTTTAGTGGGTTTATTTAAGGTTGTCCTGGCACGATCAGCTGTTTGGCCAGAGTTTCCACCTAGCGGCACTGATAAACTGATAATAGATAGAGCCTAGAGGGGGCGTTTTTCAAGAATCTTCGATAAACAACAACACCTTTTTCTAAGTAAAGGTTTAACTAACTAGGAAAAGATTTACGAACATAAAATGCAGACTTCCAAGTCTTTGGTGTCCTTAAATATCCTTTTCAAAATGTATTTCAAAATACCAAAGCTAAAAAATAGCTTTAAAATAAGTAAATAATAACTTTTTATGGCTTTCAAGTATTAAATAAGACTAAAAATGGCTTTGCTGTGCATATTTTTTGGCCTGATAAGAGTCTCAGGGAAAAGAAAACCCACATACGGAAAACCGAAAACCATTTGCAAATCCCCTTTGGCAATTGGAATTTTCGCTGGCTTAGCACACTTTTCCCCAGGCAAGAAAATTTGGGGGGTAAAATAAGAGGACAGCCCGCATAAGGTTGACAATGTTTTTCTTGTCCTGCTTTTTTTTATTATTATTTTTTTGTGCTGAGCGAGCCATTATTGCCGCGACTAATCGGGGAAATCATAAATAATGCATAAAAAATAAGCGAAAAGCGAAACCCTTTTGGGTTTTCCCATTTTTCAGGTATAACGATATATTTTTATGGCCCAAAAAAACTTTGCTTTCCCACAAACCCCCTCCCCCCACCGTTCGAGCATCATTAATTTGTAAGCTTAGAAGAAAGTTGGACCCGAGGGCAGAGGAAGTCTTAAAAAATGGGAAACGGATGAAAGGGATAAGACGCCAAATCGAATCAGAAAACTTTAATGACTTTATGCGCCAAAACTTGTTACTCAACTTGACCAAACTTGACTACCTCCCACTTTTCCTACTTTTCCCACTTCCACTTTCCGCTTTTCCCCCTGAAAAAAAAAAGTTTTCGCTGCAATTGCAGTCAGTTGCAACACGTTACTTGAACAGAATTCAATTAATTAACTGCCAATAGCTATTTCCCAGCTCTCTTCTCTCTGATTTCTTTGGATTTTGCCGCTTTTGCATTGCATTTCCTTGCTGCCAAGAATTTTCCAAGCTGCCATCGTCATCATCAACATTATTATTCCTGCCTGCCTGCCCCACCCCCCCTTTTGGTGTGTGTGTCTAAATAATTAATGGAAAAGACAAATTGCTGTGTGCACTTCTCTTGCTTTTCCTCCTTCTCCTCACCTGCAGCAACAGCAGCAGCTGACCGTAGCTGAATTTTCCTGTGATTTTCTTGCCATTTTTAGTTTTTCTTTTATTATTTTAGTCTGTTTTTTTTTTTTTGGACTTTCTTGCACTGCGCTTCATTAATTGCACTTGCTAATTGATTTGACACAGACAAAGGAAGCGGATGCATTGGAGTGAAAAGGAGCATAATTTGGCGCAGGGTTGGCTCCTGTTTTTAGTCCTGATTTGGTCCTGGTGTGGCTCTCAGTCCTGCTGCATTGTTCACTAAAGCAAAATTCATTTGGCGTTGCCTTCAACATCGAGTGGCGCAGAATCACTAATTGGGTTCGATGGAATTCTCAGGAGAAAAGACAATGAAGAATGGCAAACAAATATATATATATAAATCCTGGGAGTTTGCTTAAGAAAATTCCTAGAAATTCTCTACTTAAAGTCCTTGAAAAACTGGGTTTATTTGATATTTAAAATCACTTTTTACTTTTTAATTTAGTTAAATTCTGCCTAGCGCTCTATATTTTTTATATTAATAGCTTAGATCCAAAATGGTCCTGTTAAATATCCTTTAAGAATATACGGCCCACTAAGTGAGCTCCTAACAATTGGGACAATGTATTTACTGGCAAAACCCAGTTCCAAATCTGCCCCAAAGCCAATGTGAATCCAACTTGGACGATTCGCATGCAAATCTGGAACAGCTTGGCTCCAGGACAACCAGCTACTCCTGCTCCTGCTCCTCCCCCTCCTCCTGGGTCATGCATAAATCATGGGCGGAGAAGGCCAGCAGCTAAAGGAGCTTGATTCTAAGGATGAGGCCTCGCTAAAGGGTTGAGTGGAAGTGGCTCAAACTTTCGCTTTTGTTTAGGCTTCTCTCTCCCAACGTCTCTTTGTGACTTTCGGTTGAGATTTGGAATCGATAGCCGCCGCCTCCTTGGAGCGAAACGTTTTGCACGCCACAAAAGTCAGCTTTAGCTTATTTATTATTTACACGAGTGAAACGTGTATGAAACCGAAAGAAGAGAAAGATGCTACACAAAAAAAATAAAACGAAGCGAGAAAAATCCAAAAAGGGCCACAGGAAAATCCACAAGTATATGTGTGAGCCGAGTGTGGAATGGAAGTTGGTGTTTTTTTTTTGTGGCTGATTTGATTGCTTTATGCACCCAGTGAGTGGCCGCATGAATTTCAAATGAGTCCAGGATCCTTTGGCTTCTTTTGTTTCTTGTTTCCTCTGTTCAAAGAAATATTCAAAATATAAATTAATAGAAAAACCTAGAAGAAAAATATAGGATTTCCCTTGAAAAATCTTGGGCAAAAATGTAGAAAATTCTGCCAAAGAAAATCTATGAATGAAAAGAAGCTTTAAAAGCGTCGAGACACGACCACACGAGCAGTCATTATCCTGGACGAGACTTGAGGTGAGAAGAAGAGTGGCAGCATAACGTGTTGCACACGTTCCAACATACAACAAAAAAAAAAAAGGAGAGCGGGAAATGGGCAAAATCGGGGTTAGCTGGGTCAGTATTCTTTCCCACCTTTTCTTTCTTTCTTCCGAATGCCATGTCTCTGTGTCTCCCTGTCTTCTTGTGGGTGCTCGCTCCTCGTCCTTTCCCACAGTAATTTGAAATTCATGCGCTTCGTATGTGGAATAAATTCAAGATTTTGATTTGCTGCTACGTGTGGCAAGCTGCTGCCTCACTGCGTTCCCTGCTCGCTCTTATCCTTTGCAATTGAAGGTGTGAAATCGCACATAAAGGATAATAAAAGTGAAAAGCGTGAGAGCCTGTCAGGCCCCATAAAAAGGGGGGAGCCCAGGAACCGAAACAGAAGCGGAAACGGAAGCATCAGCTGCAGGTGAAATGCTTTTGTTGTGTTTAAAGTTGTTTTTTTTCGGTACCCCGTTGGGCGTCAAATATGCCATGGAATTTCCAGCGATTTATATAGATTTTTTCCATGAAACAACCATGAAATATACGTATATTTCCAAAGCTGTCTGTGACATTTGATGGCTTTAATTGAAGGTTTAAGTGTCCAGAGCAGAGATAAGTGGCCTAACCATCAGATCAAAAAAGCAAACAAGCACAAAACATGTCGCTCTCCAGAGAGCTCACTGATTGGGGGTACTTAAAACATTTGTCCCAACAAAAAAAAAAAAAAAAGAAACTTGACGCATTTATTGGTTGTTCATCTATGAAATTAAAGTTTATCCCCCATGCATTCCCTCTCTCTCTTTCTCTTTCCCCCTATTTCTCTCTCTTTCTGGTTACGCCCCAAAGCAAATCATCATTTAGTGGCTCCCCAGGGCAGGATCAAAAGCACACGAAGCACTCACAGGACTCACACAGACACAGGGAAATATGCTGATTACGAGACCAGGAAGGGGACCAGGACGAAAAGTAGATGTAGCAGGAGTAATATTCCTCTGGTGTCGCCATCTGGTGCAGCGTGTAC
Source organism: Drosophila bocki (assembly GCA_008042715.1). Classification (NCBI taxonomy): domain Eukaryota; kingdom Metazoa; phylum Arthropoda; class Insecta; order Diptera; family Drosophilidae; genus Drosophila; species Drosophila bocki. The sequence goes on along the minus strand of VNJY01001990.1, from coordinate 105,420 downwards.
ATATGTGTGAGCAAATTTCAATGACTTTACTGTTATTTATGCCATTCGAAAAGTAATTTATAGCATTTAACGCCTAAAAGCACACTTGCGATTTCAGCAATTTGTGCGGGAGTTGTGGAGGGAGATGGAGAGAGGTTCCATGTTAGAGATGCCAATGATTTCCACATAGAGACAACTGAGCTCCAAAGCCCAGGCACAAACAACAAGCCCATAAACACGCGAACATGACTCCTTGGAACCTCCTTTTTGAGTTTATTTTTGGTAGAAAAGCTAGGGGAAAAAATGAGTACAGAACTTGAAAATTAACAATACGACTTGGAAATGCTCTTTAAAGTGTAATTTTATGATCATTTCAATAATTACAAATATTTCAGATATTTGTTAGGTAATTTCAATAATTATAAAGATTTTTTTGTATATAGTAAACTTTACTTTATAGCTCAGACATTGCATTTTTTTTTGTGTACACTGGACTGAACCAAGTGCCCCCGAGAAGTGCTGGGTATCAAAGGGCGAGAGAAGAAAGAAAAAATACATGTCAATGACTTTACAGAAAGCGGAAACTCATAAAGATAAGTGTTGACATGGCTGCCAACATGGCCGTCTGTCCTTTAGTCCTCTCTCATTCACCTCCGTGCCTCCCTGTGCCCTCCCTCCTCCTCCTCCTCTTCACTTCCTCTGATGCCAGAGCCGGGGTCTTAGCTTCCTCTAAGTGGCATCTGTCGCCTCGTATTTGTGTCACTCACTTGGAGCATATGTGTATGTGTGTGTGTGTGCGTAAGTCGCACTTCGCACTTGGCACTTTCTTAAATTTTTCTTTTTTTTTTTGCTTTTATTTTAAATATATTTTTGGTTGCCTAAAGATTTTCAAGATTGTATTTTTAAGAAGGAAATTTAATATTCGGAATATATTTTAGGGGTTTTAAGAGATTTTTAGTTGCTAAACTTATTTATTCATTTATTTCAATTTTTTAGATTTTTTTTAATAAAGAAAATAAAATATTTTATAGAATTATATAATATATTATTTAAAATTCAATTGATTTAAAGAGGTTTTTAGTTGCTTAACTGATGTTTTTATTTATTAAAATTTTTATATATTTTTTTTTAGAATGAAATAAAATATTTTATAAATTTATAAAATATTATATTTAAAATTCAATTGATTTTTTAGTCATTATCCGTTACTAAACTGTTGATTATATATCCCTTTTTGGTCGGTATAATATTATAACTCCCTTTACCCTTCCATATATCCCGATATACACACTATTCCCCTTCAGTGTGAAGCTTATTTGTGGCTCATATTTCCGCCATGAATTATGACTCCCGGCACCATCTATCGTTATTATTATTATTATTATTACTAGGGCCATGGCTGGCAATTAAATTGCCGCAGCGCCATATATATATATATATATATATATGGATATATGGATATATACATGGGCGTTTTGGAACCAAGGGGCTTGTGGTTCGTTGGCCTGGCTAATTAATGTTATCGCATTTCATGCATCACTTGCTAATAGTTATCGATAAATATTTCACCGTCAAGGCTTAGATTTCCTTATCCACCCGCCTCCTTTTCGTCCTTTTTGTGTTGTATTATTTAATTTACAGAGACCCAGCCGCAACCGGAAACCGTTTACAGTTTGTTATCCGGTTCATTGGCCAGCGGAACGAAACGGAACGCAACGCAATGTAACGTAATGCTATGCTACGCAATGCTTTTCCATTCACGTTATTTATGGCTAATGTCAAGGCAATTGCCGCTGATTGATGAATGGCCAAGGAGGCACATTGATTAACTTGGATTACAACTGGTGGGGAAGAACTAAAGTGGCCAGGTAGTACATTACATACTTTTTACATATCTTTACCTTTGGTTTTAACTCAATTTCTGTTGGGGTTCTTGTTTCTTTGGGTTTTTGTTGTCCTTCTGATTAATCGCCGCTCGTATTTTATGCATTCAAAGCCCGCCCAGGTTATTTAAACTCATTAGAAAGCCAGCGGCACACATCCAAGAGGCAAACAAATATTACAGTAAAAGAAAAGAGGTGTAAAATAACTGAAAAATCAATGAAAACTGACGGAAAGTGAGGGAAAAATAGGTGAAAATTGGTGAAAATTTATGAAAACAGCCAGAAGAGGTGAAAATTAACAGAAATTTGAGGAAAACAGACACAAGAGGTGAAAATGAACTCAAAATGTATAAAAAAAAGGCCAAAGAAGCGATGAAAACCAATGTAAATGGGTTTAAAATTTTGTATATTTTAAATATATAATTATTTATTTAAACAATTATATATATATTTAATTTAATTTTCTATTTAATCAAAGTTCTTTGCAAAATATTGTTTCGATTTAAATTGTAATACTAAAAAAACCCTAAAATCTGTATAAATATGTTTTTTTCTAATTAGTTTTCTTCACCATTTTCCTTGACTAACATTTTAATTTCAGTGCATATAAAAATAAAACATTAAAAACACCAAAAGTAAGGCTGCCTGGGCCTTAATTAAAAGCAGCAAATGAAATGCACATCACAGGCCTGGCCAACTTTCCAAAAAAAAGGAAAAAGAAAATGTTTGTAAAAAAAAAACACCAAGGAAACAGGAAGAGTTACAAAAAAAAAGCTGAAAAAAACCTAAAAAAGGGACGAAAATAATTACGCGACTTGCGGAAAAAGCGGGCGAGATTTTTCAGCTCTTTGAACTGGACCTTTATGGGTGCTTGTGTGTGTGTGTTGAGATCCTTTTCGGCGAATAACAAAGATTTATGCCCAGGCTGAAGGTAAAACATAAATTTGATGCGCCTCAAAGTGGCCAACAGCGAAAGCCAAACAGCAAGAAGGGGGGAGAGGCAACCGGAAGTGGTAGAAGGTGGAAAGGTGCCAGTCGGAAGTGGGCAAAGGTATTAAGGCAAAAGTTTATCCCGCGGAAAAGTGCCCCTTTCCACTTGGAATTTGGCTACAAACTTTTCACTTTGCCAATGTTGTTGCTGTTGTTGTTGCTATTTGCTGCGGTTGCATGATACGGGAATTTCTGCGGCTGCCACACACACACACACTCGCTCTGCAAACTCGTTGAACTTTCTTGGCCAGCGGCACAAACAACAAAAAAAAAAATATATATATATATATGTTGCCGGAAACTTGAGTATTTAGCCGTAAGTGGTAATAATTACGACTCCGGATACGAGGCCCACAGAGAGAGAGAGAGCAAAGTTCGGGGTCTGTGTCGGTGTCGGGGCACCAAAATGGCCGCCTGGTTTACAGTTACGTTCAGCTGCACACACACAAGTTAATTAAGTTTAATTGGATTAAAATTATACAAAATTATACAGAAGCCTCGCTGCCTGCCCTGGCCACGAGAAATCACCATAAAAACCAGGCAACGAGGTGGTCTTATGCCGATGGTTATGACAGGACATTGATAGCACCACACATCATGGAGGTATATTCAAATTATAGCTCCATCAAGTTGGCTTATTAGCTTCTAAAATTTCAGGTATTAAGTGCTTATGGTTGCGTCAAAAGTACTTTAGTTTTGAGATTTAAATGGGGATTTATAGGGGTTTTTGAAAAGGTAACTTTTGTTAATATTAGTTAAGGGAGTTTCTTTTATATTTATTTTTGAAGTAAATTTATGTGATTTGACTTGTAATAGTACAGTCTCGCTTAAGGATCTTGTAGATTAGTACAATTGCCTCGGGAGCATGTCTGTTCATGTTCTACTACTAAGGGTTTCACTTCTAAAGTTTCTTTTCTTAAGGTTATACTTTTGACGTTTAATTTTTATATCCCCACACCAAAGTTCATAACTCTTACTACAAAAGTACAGTTGTGCCCAGCTTAGCACAGAATCTGTCAGCAAAAGTACAGTTTCCCCTGGAAAAATACAATTGCCACTCCAGACCTGTCTAAAAAAAAAGTTTCCTAATCAACAGTCCCCACCCCAAAAGCCACCCAATCCATCCGGTGCTGCTCTGCTCCTGCTGCACTGCTTTATAATGCAAATGGAAAATTCTATTAGAGCCAGGCTAGGGGGGGAACTGGGAAGTGCGCTTCATTTAATTTACGAGCCAATTTGCCGCCTGTGTAGTCAAGGGGAATGGGGAACACAGGGGGAAGGCCTAAGGAATGTTGACAAATTTCACAATATGTTTTCCTATATATATAGAGAGAGCACTTTTTGGTACCCAACAAAACACTCCCCAGTGCACTATTCGAAATGCTTGCAGCAGCGGCAGCAGCAGCTCATTTCCGGCTCCCGTCTGTCAACGCTGCAAAGTATGCTTTAATTTTATGACACCAACAGCCTGCCTGCCTGTCCCCCATGCTCCCCAGCTCTTTATTGAAATATTATGCAACAAAGTTGATGAATTTTTAGCTCGCACAAAACTTGGGCACTGCACGGGGACTGCGCATTAAGCGAGTCCTGACATTGCCAGGATAAAATGTCAAGCCAGAAAGAGTGAGAGAGCCATGACTCTTGGCCCTTTTAGCATTGTATCAGGTGTTTACCAGGCTCACACAGACATAGACCAAGACGCTGAGGCTGTAGCTAAAGCTAAAGCTAAAGCTGAGGCGGCAACAAAGGCAAAAAATATTATAATAGCAATTGAGAATTGCTGATGAGCCCTGCCACCAGGCTCAGGACCAGGACTTGTCCTGCCTTTTTCGGGAAACTGTCAGCTTACAGGAGGATACACTCAGGGAAACAGGTGTTTTTATGGGAAAAAGTGGGACAAATTATCCAGATATATATCTAAAAAACGACTAGAAAAATATTGAAAAATCTAGAAAATCTAGGGAAATATTTAAAAATATAGGAAACTATATAAAAATATATAAAAATCTAGAAAAATATATAAAAACCTAGAAAAATATATAACAATCTAGATATATATAATTAAAAACATTCCATCTAAATTTTATATATTTTTCTAGATTATTATATATTTTTCTATGTTTTTATATATTTTTTCTAGATTTTTATATATTTTTCTAGGGTTTTATATATTTTCTAGTTTTTTTAATAGTATTTTTTAATATTTTCCAGATTTTTTTCTAGTATTTTCTTGGTTTCTTATATTTTTCTAGATTTGTCTATATTTTTCTATATTTTATACATTTGTATATTTTCCTAGATTTTTCTATTTTTTTTTTTTCTAGATTTTTCTACATTTTCTTTCAGTGCCATTTGCCGGCTCTGAAGCGCTGCTCTTCGCAAAGACTTGATGCCGAGGGAGCATTTTAATTATTCAACATTGTTGACAAAGTTTCCACTGCTGCCGAGCAATATGATTTGCTGCTTGAGCAGTCAAAAGTTGGCCCACAACAACAACAACAACGACAAAGACAAAGCAGCCAAACAAAAATCTGCGGCGGCTGTTGATAGAAAGGAAAGGAGGGGTACTCTAGAAAGGACTCTAGGAAGGAGGTATACGTTCATACCTGCCCCTCAGTTAGTTGCTCATTTGGCCAAAAATCGCTTGAGGCGGGCAGGCAGGCACAGGCTAGGCAAGCGGAAAGCCGGCCATGAATAGTGATCGAATAACACTCAAAAAAGGCATTGAAAAGAGCTTTAAAAGGATATGCAGGAATATATCTACAAAAAATTGTTTAAATAAATCTATAAAAACCAAAAAGCAATGATATTAGGCTTTGAGTTAATAATAAGTCCAAAAACCAATCGATAATTCATCGATAAATCAAATATTTATCAACTTCAGCTCTACTTTACCCGACTTTCTCAATTTATATATAGATTTTCCTGGTTTTATTTTAATTTCCAGTTGATAAAAAATCATAAATCCTTCGATAAATCATCAAAAAATAAGATATTTTCCAACTACAACTCCCAATTTATCGAATTAACATTCCCAATTCCCTTTTCCTGACTCTCACAATTTAGTTATGAACATTTTCTTTCTGGTTTTATTTTCATTTCAAGACCAATTACGATCTTGGCGATACAATCTGCCAGGGCTAAATGCACCAATTAAGCTGGAACCTGTTACGGTTATCGTTTATCGTTTCAGTTAACGCTGGGGCCCCACCGAAAATTGGTAGCGACTGCAATTTAATTTCTTTACAGCACTACACGCTACTGGGGGACTCGGGGGCCTTTTTGGTTTTTGGGGAAACTGACCAAAAAGCCGGAAATGGCCGCTCCAGAGCCTCACATTTTCGGTCGACGCGCTTCAATAATTCTGTTTGCTGTGCGGTGGTTGGAGAGAGCGAAAGAGACGGCCACTGTGTGGGTGGAAAGAGAAGGAGAGATGGCTGACAGAGTGCAGGCGAAGCAAACATGTTTCGTTTCGAGTGGCTTTTGCGGCATTGACGCGAAGACAAAAAAGCGCCAAACTGCATGCACAAGCAGCAAGCAAACGCAGTGGCAGTGGCAACAAAAGCCGACGTTGTGCCACTGCAGCAGTGCCAGCAAACCCAAAAAAAAAAGGCTGAATAAGTGGCCCAAAACAGGTAGGGTTAAGACCATGGAATACCCAGCAATTGGGTTTTTGTTCCAACTGTACTTGAAACTAACTAAAATATAAGAATGAGGCTAGGATATGGTAGAAAATGAGAATACCATTTCTGATATATAGCCTAAAAATTAGTCATATCTAAAATATAGCTACTTAATCCTAAAAGAGGCTTAAACTAGCCTACAAAATAATTTTTTCTTTTGTTTTTTTACATTTTGATGAGGCCTCAAGGTTCTTATTACAGGTTTTTATATGTTTTTATTTCCCTAAAAATAATAAAGGTCAAAGTTTCCATTATAAAAAAACAAAAGCCCCTAACTTCCACAAAGTATAAATGGCATTAAAGCCAAGTCCATTCATGGGCCATGTACAACATTACAATGCCATTGTTTGCCCTGGGCAAACCCCCATTTTCATTTCTCATTTCCAATGCTTTTCCTGCTTTACCACCTCCGCCACATCCTCCTCCGCCTCCTTAGCACGGGTCAAAAGTCAAAACCAAAGCCAAGCAATTGCGGCTAACGAAACGAAATGGAATGGAACGCCGGCTGAATCCGCAGACTGCCTGGCGTCGTCGTCGTCATCGTCATCGTTATCGATTAAAAAACTGTGCAACGCTGGCACTGCACTTTTTCTGATTAACTGTTGCATAATTTTCGGCGCTGCGGTTTTCCTTTGTGCAGCAAGCGAAACGCTAATTGAATTTGCATGACAAATCAGGGCACTCACTCGAATGAATAACGAATTGTGAACGTGAATGTGAATGTGAATATGAATTGTGCGAAAAAGTGTGTGACGGACAGGAATCACGAAGGTGCCAAAGGCGGCCACCTCGAAAGTTACTTAAAAATGTGCGGCACCCGAAAAAGGAGATTCGCACAATGGGGCTTGCATATTTAAGCAAACAGCACTTATACCTATACGTACATATAGATATGTATATATGCATATGTATGTGTCCCATCCTGGGGAACCCCCGGCAACCGGCAACCATTTCGGCAGGCGAACAATGAGGCTTTTGTATGCCACAACGCGTTCGCCTTTTTTTTTTTTCGTTGCTCCCTGTTTTTATTCCAAAAGGAAGACACGCATATGCCACATACGTGGCCCATTGTTTGTATTGAACCCAAGGAGCAGGCAAAAGGGAGCCCCAGCCAGAAGAAAGGACGCTGCGAAAGGCAAGCTGCCAACTCGACTCGGGCGTTTTCATTTGCGCTTCAAATCTAAGAATAATAGCCGCCTTGATTACATTCACGCCGCTTTATGACAAGCGAGAAAAAATGAGCGGTAAGGGGGGGAGGGCTGCTGCTGCGGTGGCGGCGGAAAAAACGAGGCTGGAAAAGAGAGGGTGGGAGGGAAAAACGGAAAATACATGTCGGCGAACAAAAACAATGAAGGTAGAAGGGGCAATGCCAGCACTGTGGAGCTAGAGAGTTTATAATTACTACAATTATGACACAAAAATGAATAAATATCGATGCATTTTTAAACATTTCGATTAGTTTCGATATATTTCTATAACATTTCTGTCAATTACATGTAATACAAAAAATCAATTCATTTCAAAGAATTTTTTATAATTTTGCATGCCTATGTATTTCGATAAATTTCGATAAAATTATGTAAAATGTTTGATATTAATAGTTATGAAAATTTAATAAATAAGAAATAGTCCCTTTAAAAAAAAAGAGATAATAGGTGAAATGAATATCGATATGAATTCATGAATTTCGATCAATTTCGATGATTTTTGTAAAAATTATTTTAAAAAAATAGGTTTTAGGTTCCCTCTAAAAATATTAGATAAATATATACAAATTATTAAGTTAATTAAACCAGAATTATAAATACTAAAAGCATCAATAAATACAATATTTTGCCCCACTGTTTGCCTTTAGCTTGTCTCAAATGAAAAGAAATGAAATTAAGTGGCATGTTGTTGCTTGTTCGCCTCGAAGGATGTGGGAATGTGGCCACGCATGACCAACTTGCAATCACACCCCCATCCTTGGCACCACACCCAGCCACCCAGGAGCGTAGCAGACGTCGGTCGTCCGTCTGCCACTTGAGCCCACTGTAAGCCTGTTAAACATTTCGAGTGTTAATTGTGTGCGAACAACAATAACAGAGGGCATGGGCATGGGTGTGGGTATGGCAAGCGGTTGGGGCAAATGAGATTGGAGGCGGTAGAAAGAGGAGCCACCACAACTGAGTGACAGCCAGGCGGGCTGTCGTGATTGGAGCCCAAAAGCATTTGCCGGGGAAAAAGCCAGCAGCTAAAGGTTGTTTTCTGCCATACTTAACTTGTGTTTTTCACACATTCAACAGGACAAATCATATTGCATTAAGTTGTTTTTCGAGATTTTTAAGGAGATTATAGGTTGAATATTATGAAATTTTTGGGAAGAAAATAAGAAAAACTATTGTAGAAACTATAAAGAAATTATAATATGGGCTATAAACCCCTTTTTTCAACGTTTTCTATGTCCCAGACTATAGGTTAAGGTTGAAAAAGCCCCCAAACTGATCACGTAACACTCACCCAATGGCAAATTAATGAGTTTTTTTTACTTATACTTCGAGGAGAGGACTCACCTGGAAAGAAACAGACAAAGGAGAATTCAATTACAATTTAAAAAAAGGAAACAAGAGAGAGAGAGAGAGAGAGAGAGAACAAGGTAAAAAAGGAATATTTTAATAATTTATAGTGTATTGTAGGATAAATCCTGGGTAGTGTTACCTATAAAATTTCATATAAATGTATTATCAAAAAATAAATATTCAAAATATATTAAATATTAAAAATATATTAAATATTATTCATATGTTAAATATATAATGAAATATATATTGTACACATAAATTTGGTTAAAATTATGATTTCATTTGGTCCTTCTAGCCGGATAATCAATGAGCAAGTGCAGGTAAGCCTCTAAAATTAACATTATCGTAATCATTTAATAATTATCATATCAATTATAAAAAATTTATTTATTATATTTTTAAAAATGTATTTTGTATTTATATAACATATTTAATTTAAACTCTTTGCCATGGAGTATACCTCCAAAGATTCCATCAGCAAATGAACTCATATTTTCCTCTTAACCTCAACGACTGTTTCCGTTTGCCCCTTTTTTTTCATATTATATTTTCACATTTTCCATTTTCCATTCCCAATGGCAAATCAATTTGCGCTTTACATAAAAATCAACAAAAGACATGAAGTTCGAGTTGGTTGGCTAAGGAAAATGGTAGATGGAAATGTGGAAATGGAATTGCAGAAGGAGCAGGAGAAGGAGTTGAAGTGGGAGTTGGGGTTCACTCGAAAATCACGGCACATAACCCATTAACCCACCGTTGCCCAACTATGCATGGCGACGATTTCCATACAATTTTCCCTTCTTGGTTTATTTTTAACAGGAGGTTTTCCTTTTTCTTTTGCTGTATGTTTTTTTTTTTTTTGCGGGCTTTTCTTTGTTGGCTTTTGGCCGGGGAACAGCATTTACATAATGAATTCATATGTTTAATAAAATCTACACGTGAACATGAATATACCAGGGCGGGAGTGAGGGAGTCGTCGTCGTTGTCGTCGCACAAAAGGACAACCTGGAGTCCTGTGAACTGCGGCTCCCCCGCTTGGGGAGCTCCGCACAAAAGTGTGCAACACAAAACGGCAAGCGATGGCTGCTTCTTTTTGAAGAGTTTGACGATGACAATGACGACGTCGACGGCTATGACGACATGTTGACGTCATGTCGCCTCTCCCTCAACTAAGTATAAAAAAAAAGAAGCGCGGGAGACTCTGGGCTGCTTGGCCAAATTAAAATCATATTAAATTTGCATATTGCGCCAAAGTGTCGGCACAAAGTGTCGTCTATATAGGTGTAGGTGTGTTGCCAGCGAAACAATGTTATCGGTTATCGGGTTAGCGACAGGTGTTGCATAATGGACTACGCCTGACGGTGCTTATGGAAATTCGCATTTAAAATTCACAATCGCCGTATGCGCAAGGGAAATATAGAGCAAAAATTGTACAAGAGTGCTTTGTTAATGGGTTCAACAATGAAAAATAAAAACACTATTATATTAGAATTTAAATGGGGATTTTTGGTATCGAATATTTTATAGAAAAAGTATTAGAATACTCGTATAATAAGCATAATTTTATATTTTTCTAAACTAAATGCATGTGGACTTTATATTTTACCGATTATATGTGAAGAAAATTTTGTTTATCGGAATAATCGATTTCATAAATTCCCCAATTTAACATTAATTATAAATAAATATTAATAATTTCCTTAATTTAACAAATATTAGAATTTTAACAAGCTTAAACCCTTCAAAATAACGGAAAAATTATACAATCGAAATAATCGATAGCCATAGCCTTACAAAAACTACTAAAACACCACATAAACATTATAGATAAATTATAATTTCTTTTATTTAACCTCGTGCCAACAAAATTTTCCTTTTAACAGCCCTGACATTTATCGTTCTCTTATTTATGAGAATTATCGATAGATTATTCAGTGCAACTCAACAGAGACTGTACCCCAAACACACAAGCAAAATAACTGGGACAACAAATCAACTATATTGTATTTCTCATTCCAACTTGAACAAACAAATAAACGCAAAAGTTTTCAACAAATTCTCAACCGCAAAACTGTAAAAAAACGAAAAACCAAAAACACTTCCAATGACCCAAGCCCCAAAAATAAACAGCTAGAGAGAGATGGAGAGAGAAGAAAAGTCATTTTGACAGCTGATGGAGGTGCGGTAAGGAGGAGAAAAGCGGTAAAAAGCCAGGCGTAGGATGGTCCAAAACTCGGTCAAGTTGTTGAGATACAGAGACAGAGAAAGAGAGAGAGAGAGAAGGACCCGAGAAAGGTCATCCAATTGGCAATTGTGATAAATTGTACTTTTAAGCAATTTAAACCCAAGAAGGAATCACAAACATTTCACAACTGGCAGCAAAGGGACAGAAAGTCCTGGATCGCGTCAGCCCTCATCAAAGTCAAGGCAAAACCAAGGGAAGACTGAGAGAGATGGGGAAAAGTTGTTTCGACTTTTCTGGCCAAGAATTCCATCTCTCTCTTTCTCTTAGTATGTTTGGTATGTAAAACTACTTTACTAATAATGCCTCAATTGTGCTCCATTCCTAGAGAAGGGGGTGAAAAAAAGGATTGTCCACGCTCCTCCCCACACAGCTCCCAAAAAAAAGGGGGAAAAAATAAAAACACACATGTAACACATTACCCTAGTTAGGGATATCTTCTGCTTCTTGCCTTGGGTTGATTTTTCCGTTGTTTTCGTTTTTCCCGCTCGTATTTTGTGTTCTTTTTTTTTTCTCTTCTTGGTATCTTGAGTATTAATCCTAATTGAAGGGAAATCCCCTGATGGACACGCACTGTTTTTGGTGGGTAAAAAGGGTTGCCTTTTCCAGTGTGTGTGTTTTCTCTGTGCTTTTGTTTTGAGTTAGTCTTTTCTTGGCTATTTTATGGGGCTACTGTTCCCTCCCTAGCTGCTTTCGTTTTCGTGTAGCCAAGCTGAAAAGTATCCCAAGGATTTAAGGATATCTCCCACGAGTGTGTGGGAATATATCAATTCCAGGCTTCAAGGCTTTTCCTTCAATCAAAAATCGTTGCATACTTTCCCCGCTGCTCGTTGGTCATAGCTCATAATTACAGCCACAAAAGGACATGGCCTGAAAGGATACGCATATAAAACTTGGCTAAAAGCACAAGAAAGCAAGCGTGCGGGAGAGTGAACGAAATAAAAAATGTTCAAATAGACATTTAATGATTCCCCATTGTCATTACATAAAGGTGACTTATAAAAACATTATTTCACACGCACACACAGAGAGGTAACAACAGGAGGATGAGGAGGAGCAGCAGCAGCAGGAGCAGTTCCATGCGGGCCAAGCTTATTTGTTGCCACGCAGGCATTTCATGCCGGCTAACGAGCACTTTGGGCATACTACCCACCACATCCCCTACTCGTCCTCCTTCCCAGTTCCGAGTCTCCCTCTTTCCTTTATCCTGCTCATTTTCCCCATGAGCAGGACATATTAAAACTTACATACCAGGGGGTGATGGGTGGTAGAAATGCGGGTGAGCTATGTACTTTCGTTATCTGGTAATTTGTTAAAAGAATTATCTTATCTGACCAAGGTGTGGAAATTTCGTTAAAGACAGTTAGAAATTCAACATGGAAATTATTTTTAAAGCAATGGTCTCACTTTATATAATTAGGAAGCATGCTGGTCACACTTTAAGCACTTTTAGTGTGAGCTGATCACTCTTAAAGCATTTTTAATGTGAGATAGAAACCGGTAATACGTTTATTGGGAAATCTGATCAATTTTTGGTCACTTGTAGTGTGATCTGGTAACCCTTAATGTACTTAAAGTGCTTTCTTTTCACCTTTAGTCACTCTATTGAATTTTTTTGTTATTTATTACATCTTAAGTATATTTTAGTCATATTTAAAGGTATTTTTAGTGTATTTTAAACACTTAATATATTTATAGTGTAATTTTTAACATACTTTTATCGTTTATGGTGTTTCTAGGCTACTCTTAAGGCATTTCTAGTATATCCTGACCACAGTTATTAGGTTTTTCTACATTAATCTCTTTATTTAAATATTTCTTTCCTAACGAACTTGTAAATTCAATTTCCCTGGTTTCAACTTCTTAGTAAAACTCCCCTCATAACTCTCCTTACAAGTCAAATCATTCGCTTGAGTACTTGTCAATATCGAGACCAGGATTCTGTTAACTGTTAGCTTTCCTCACATAAACACACACACATATATACGCACACTAGAAAGTGCATTGTCCTGTCGATTGTCCTGTTTCTTGAGCCATAACTGTACCCTCGAAAAATCTTTGGCAATCTTTCGTCTGTTTCACTTGAAAGTTTTTGAACTGAAGAAGTTTGTTCTCGTGCAAAGCGACCACCAAAAGAAGAAGTTCTTGGCCTGCCTTCCCTTGTTCTCTGTATAGATTTCTGCCCTCTTACTACGACTGTGTTTGTTGTTTTGCCTGTGCGTCCAATTCGATTTAAGTTTTGGTTTTTTTTTTTTTTTTTTCCTTTTGAAAGTTTACTTTGACTTTGTGTGATGGCTTTGCCTACCATTCTGATGGCTGGGGGCTCTTTAGCACTTTTCTTTGTCCTTAACGGGAGGGGGGTTTTTTTTTCTTGTTTTTGTAGAGCCTTGTTAGAGCCTGGTTTTGTTAGAGTTTGGTTTTGCTTGAGCCTGGTTAGAGCTTGATTAAGTTAGATTCTGTCTTGGTTAATCTTAAATTGAAGTTGCTTTGATTTCGTAATAGTTTCATTGATGCTTTCTTGCTTTTTGAAGAAGCAATTTATGTAGTTTTGTAGGGATTTCTCTCAGAACTAAAGTCCTGTTTTTTATATATATTTATATAATATTCCTTATGTATTAATTTAAGTGTATTTCTCTAGATTTGAGTTCAATATTCTTATATTTCTGTTATTATAACCTTATAATCTTAGAAATTCTTCTAGATCTATCAAGTTTTCTCTATCTACCAATTTATTTAACTCTTTGCACCTCTTTAAGCTTGCTTTTCTGCGTTTTTTTTTAAGAACTAAGAGTTCAAAGGTCGCTATTTGTGTGGCTGTTTTGGGTAAACAATGAAATTGTCCGCATATTTGGCACCATTACTCAAATTGCCATTATGCACGCGCTTCGCCTTCGCCTCGAATTGTGCCAACCAGTAATCGGGTGAGCGTCCTTCTTTCCTTCCCCCTTCCCCCCCCTTTTTTGGAAAATGTTCACCCCATTTATGGCGGCCACAAATGCAATGCAGTGGAGTTTTCCCCCCCGCTGGATTTTCCAGCAAACAGCAATGCGACAATTGCAGGTGAGACAGAGAGAGAGAGAGGGAGAGAGTGAGGGAAACCGCAACCGCATAGAGCGTTGCATTTTTCCGCTTTTCCAAGCCCCCCCTTGGCCCGTTTTTGGCACGTGTCGAGTTCATTATCGCCTCTACACACATAAAATAATACACACACACAGTACTGTACACATTTGCATTGGCATTTTCTATTGCCATTTTCTTTCTCGGTTTTGGGGGCAGCAAGCATATTACAATTTAAATTGTTCGCATGCGGCCGGGGCAAAACTTGTCGCATATTATTTATAGAGGGGTACATAATAAACCCCACCACATATATATATATATAGGTATACATATGTATATATATACTCTTTATATATATATATATACTCCACCAGTCGGCTTAAAAATGTTAAACAAGCAAAAAGCTTTGCATACATTTCGGAGGGAGGAGGAGTCCTGGAGAGGTTCCTAGAGGAGGACCACACGCTGTGTGCGGACTAGGCTCAAGATTTATGGCTTTGCGACAGGCGGACCAGACCGACGGACAGCGGACGGACAGCAAACGGACAACCAGCCAAAACAGACAAGGGCAAACACAAGGAAGCAAGGAGGGAAGGAAGGCAGGATGAAAGAAAGCAGAAAGACAGACGGGCAGAAAGTACCGAGACTGACACAGACAGGAAAAACGAAAAATAGGCGGCGGGGAAACCCTTGAAAAACTGGCCGGAACAATGAAACTTCAAGAAAACCACAAAGTTTAGCGTGGGCGGGGAGGTTATAGGGGGTTATGGAATACTTGGAGCCTAAAGAGGGGCGGGACTCCAAGCCACGAAACAAGCCAAGCGTTGATTTCCTCGTTTGCAAAACGAAGTCCAAGCCTATTTGCTTCAAGTCTAAGAAGCATAAAACTTTAAGGGATTACATTTTAAGGAGAATATATAATAAATGTTTAAGGTAGTAAAAACTATTTTGTAGGAACTTTGCTAATTAGAAAATATATTTTTTGTTTAATTGTTACTCCTAAAATAAAGTAAATTTAAATTAATAAGATTGTTTTTCACTAAGGTTTTTTTTACCTTTCTCAACATATCATCCAGCGATTCCACATCCAATCCTGCATAGTTATTATTGAATTGACTGGAGCAATTGGACGAAGTGCTGGTATACCGCTTCCTTCTGCCCAAGGCAGGTGAGTTGACCAGCGAGCTGGGACCACTAGATCCAGCATAGCCCAGCTGAGCGGCCGCCATTAGCGGATACAGCGAAGGATGCGGTAGCTGATGATGGCCCAGACCCAGACCCACATGGCCTAGGTGGCCCAAGTGTGAGCTGCCGCCGGGTGAATTGCAGCAAATGGCCAGGCAGGCGGCGGCGGCGGCGGCAGGGGATCCTCCCACGCCTACTCCTCCTCCTACACCACGCACGGCGGCCAGCGGCGAGGGCGGAGCGGTATGATGATGCTGCAGCTGTTGCAGGTGATGCAGCGGAGACCCATGATGCTGCTGCTGCAGGTGATGCTGCATATAGGCCGGGGATGGAGAGGCGCTGCCAGAGGATCCACCAGCTGGACTGTTACTAGCACCGCCACCATTCTCCACAATTGTGCTGCTGGAGCTGCAGGAGGACTCAATGATGGTGGTGGTTGTGGTGGTGCTGACTGTGACCTCCATGCTGCTGCTGTTGGTTGTGGTGCTCAACCCTGAGCTGGGTGCTGATCCTGATCCTGAGACTGGCCGAGACTCCGCCTCACGCTTGGCATCCATTGGTTCCACAGTTCGTTGTCCTTTTCGAGTCCTTTTTGCTGCCGATTTGGTCACACTTGCGGGACGGCCATTATATTATGATAATTCGTGGCGCTCATTAAGCTTCAAACTTTAGAGAAGAATTGTTGCAATCTCTACTCCACTACCCTCCTCTACGTCTGGCTTGCAAATTTATGTTTGTGTATTTCCTGTTGTTTTTTTTTTCAGATTTTTTAATTGCCACTGCATACTTTTAGGCGACGTGCCCACATGATTAATTACCCCCCAGGGAGACACCAGAAATGGAGGGTTAACAGCGGGTTAAGGATTGGATGTGGATGAGGACATTAACCGCAGAAACAGATTGTTGTCATTTGCCATTTGATGGGACTAAATCGAAAACCGAATCCAAGTGGAAATGTGCATGGAAAACCAATTGCACAACGGTCAATATACATATAAAAAAATATATATATATACGTATATATATAAATAAATTAAATCTGATTCCCTGACAGCAGACAAAGGGGGAAAAAGGGCAGCTTTTCTTTTTATATGGACAAATGCTTTAATCGATTTTTATGTGTGTAAAAAAATAATAAATAAATAAATGAATTCTGTAGGTTGTCTCCGCAGAGAGTGGTTTGTACTTCTCTAGAGACTTTTATAAATCAAAAAATATTTTAATTCTTTTAAGAACAATATTTTACTTAAGGCCCTAATCATATTTTCTCATTAAAAAATATTTTAAGCAAAAGTTTATATATATTTTTTTATTCAAAAAATATTTTAGGCAAAGCCTTATTCATATTTTCTCATTAAAAAATATTTTAAGCTAGGCTTATTCGTATTTTTTCATTCAAAAATATTTTAAGCACAGTCTTATTCATATTTGTATAATAAAAAATATAATAAACAAACTTATTTTAATATTTCCTTATTAAAAAATATTTAAGTCGAAGAATTTTCCATTAAAATAAAATAATTTAATAATACTTAATACCTAACACAGGTAACAAAAGGTTAGGAAAAGTATAAATAATATTTAAAAAATTTAAAAACCTTTTAAATGACTTAAAAAAAATGGACCACGACCACCAGGCAGGATAAGGAAGCCAGGCAGGACTTCACACACGCTTGACTTGAGCCAGACGTTGGACGCGTTGGCAATTTACAACAAGCAGCAATCAATTCCAGAGCATAAATAACTCAATTTCCAACGCCAGGCCACGCACACACCTCCCCCCAGCCACCCCTCCTCTCCTCCCTGGGCTCTGGCTAATGCTGTCCGGCCATCAATAAATTTTCCGGCAGTGGAAAATCGAAGGAGAAGGCAGAGACAGATTGTGAAATCACAGGAGGAGCAGCCAGAACCAGAAGCTGGCTAATTAGTGGCTAAACCTTTTTCGATTATGCGCCAGACATTGGCATAAGTTAAAGCTGCATTAAGGGGGAGGGGGGGAGGTAAACATTAAGAATACAGCATAAAAAAATATATATAAAAAAATTAAAAATAAAATTAACGATAAAATAAATGAAAAAGTATAAAACTTTGCCTGAAATTTCTCATAACTGCCTAAAAAACTATCTATTTAAACCCATTTAAAATATATTTAAGAGCTTAATATTTTCCCACAGTGTACCTTAGGGACAGGACGAAGGACAAGGCAGGCAGAGATCAGATTTCAAGTGAAGCTGGCCGAGAGAAATGCGATGCAACAGCAACAGATCAGAAGCAACAGCAGCTAAAGAGTCGCCATATGTGGGCAATGGGTGTTTTTTCTGCCAGAGTGTCCTGCCCAGGCAGGACATGTCCTCAGTGCAGCCTGTATGTGTGTATGTGTGTATGTGCCGGACTGGTGTCTGAAGTTTTGTATCGTCCATTTAACAATGTGTGCCACACACAAAATGCACGATGATGATGATGATGATGATGATGATGATGATACATACACTAACCGAATGAGGTTGGGGGTGTCCTTTTGGTACGGGTCCTTGTGGCAGACATGGCCCAGCTACGCTCTGTGGCAGTTCTTGTAAGGACAAGCCGTTTTGGAATCTATATGGCCAGGCCATAATTCACTGGAGATAATATACATACGACCAGCCAGCCTTTGCTGGCTTGTGTCTGTGTGCGGCAGACAGGACGAGGGACGCAGGACAAGGAGCCATGCAATTGCCCCGACACACACACACACACACGTAGGCATATATTAATGACACGAGCTTGAAATTTAAGGCCAGAGCCTTGCAGAAATCCAACACCAAATAACCATCATTTGCAGGCGGTCAAGAATAACAGGATGCACAGGATATTCACTGGGCAACAGCCAAGGCAAAAAATATATTCAAAGGAATTTTAGCTTAGATGGAAATTTCACTTTCTGATTAGGTTATAAATCGCAAAATTTTTACCCATTTTATTTACAAATTTCTTCAAAAAGCTTGCTTTTTGAATATTTTCTGTGCTTTGAAATTTCCTAAAATTTAATTGAATTCCATAAAAATATGAGAATTTCTAACAAAATTAAAGTTAAATGCTGAAAAAACCAACCTTGGCCCAACAGGCGTATACTTGATATTCATCAAAATCACAATTGTGGCCAGCAAAAGTTATATTTTCCTTTTAAAACTTAATTTAAAACTTTATAAATAAGTTTTCCACTTAAAAATTAATTTTAAACTTTATTGAAAGATTTTCTAATTTATTTTTTAACTTTATAATAAAGGTATAGCAATTTATTTTAAACTTTATAAAAAGGTTTCTTTTAAATTTCAAATTTCCATACAAATATTTGTGGAAAACTTCTTGAAGAAAACCCGCGCACAACCACAAGAAAATATAAAAAGAATTTCCATAAAAAGAGAGGGAGAAAAAACGACTAAATTTGATTTCACGGCAATTTTGTAAATGTTTTTCAATGCAAATTTTCCAAGATTTGGCATATTTTCTTGAAAGAAAAACAAACTATACTTTTGAGTGGTGGGAAAACTCTTTGGGAAAACTGCAACCCTGCGGTGTTCACATTTTATAACAAAATTCTAAAAACAAAGGGAAACCAGAGTTGAGGCAAAAATTAAAGACAAATAGACGCCATCCCCGTAAATGTTTACTTTTCACATTTTTGTTATTCTCCCAGCATAAAATATATATAAAATATATATATATTTATAATATACTCGTATATATTATATCTGGTCATAAATTTGCGCGCCGACGAGAGGAAGTAGAAAGGATGCAACAATTTCGCTGGCAGCACCAAACTTCACTGACTTTTTGATAATTCGTTTTCAATTGTTTCAAACAAAAAAAATGCATACAAAAAAATTATTCTCGAACATTGGCCGGGAAAAAATCACTTTATCTTTTCGCGCAACACAAAATACGGCGGAAAATTCAGCGGAAAATACGGCGAAAAATACGGAGACTCGGGACTTCCCGGAGCACGGAGCACGCAACGCGTTACGCAGCCAAAGACAAACTGATTGCCGTGTGCCATGCGATGGTTGTGATTTACCGACCCACACACACACACACACACCTACACTGCAACACACACTGGAGCACACACACAGGCATGCTGCCGAACAGCTGTCGGGGAATGCGCATGTGTGTGTGAGCTTCCGCCGCATGTTGGGTTCTTCGTGGTGAACTTTTGTGGGGAATTTTCTCGGGGAATAACGGTTTAACGCAAAGGTCCTGCGAGAGGGATTTTTTTTGGTTTGATACTTTTTTTTTTAAGTCTTTAACCCTTAGTAAGGCAAAGAAAATGTAAAAGAAGTATTGGAAATAAGCTTGAAATCTCTTTATAAAGTAGGCTAAGGAGTTTTTAATATATAAATATCTTTTTAAAATTAAAAAATATATATACATATATACATATATATATATTAAATGTAAATTAAAGGATGTGAAAAATAAATACAAAATTAATTTAAAAATAATTTAAGAGAGTCATAAAATAAATATAAATACATTAATATAAAAAAATACATTTTTAAGGTGTCAACAAAAAATTAAATATTAATATATTGAATATACTTATACTTATGAATATATATATAATAAATATATATTTAATAAATATATATATGGTATAAATAAATAGGTTTATAATATTGATAATCCATTTATTTTTAAATTTAAACTTATTTGAATGTAAAACTTTGTATTTAAAATAGTTTTTTTAAACAGTAAACGGAATAAATATTTCCTTTATCTTATTTTTTTTTTAACGCTTTAACCCTTTACTTAATCAAAGCTAAATAATTAACCCATTAAAATAAACCTTAACCCAAAACAAATTTCAAGTGCAAAATTTCCCCTTATTTGTCGGCTTTTATGGTCTCTCCGAGGACTTTCCCATTGCCCGCTGCCATGGTGAATACCATTCGGGCCTGCTGATTGCTCCTTCCTCATCGTCCTGGCGCATCCTGTAGCATACTTTCCTGCTCTGATTGTGTACATTAAAGCCGACACACACACGCACACACAAAAAGAGTGCGGGAGAGTCGGAGAATTCGCGTCGCTTAACCTTAAAGAGCGGCCGGGCAAGCAAGTTGGCCACATGTTTTGGCCGCCTGCGAATTTTAATGACTCCCACCGAGTAGGTAACTGCACGGCTTTTCCCGGCTTTCCCTTACCTTCCGAATCCCTACTTCCCAACCTCCCCCACAGCGCTTTACTCCTCGTTCACGGTTCGCGTTGCCAAACATGTTTGCATTTGAATTTTAAATTAAACGTCGTCGTCGTCAGCGAGCGATGATGATGACGACAACATGTCAACATCAAACCAAAGAAGGAAGACCCCCGGACGCGTTGTAACAGGAGTAGAAAGAGGAGCGGGAACAGGAGGAGGAGCAGGAAGAGGCACTGGCATCCAGTAAGGACATTAGTTGTCGCTATTGATTTTCGGCTGACCTTTTTTCGGGGCGGCGGGAAAGCTGAAACAGAATGCGAAATGCGGCCGAGTGCCAATTAAGGGGACGGGGAGACAGCCTTGAGTCCTGTCAGGATCGCAGGGATTTGGGATCTCGGGATCAGAGAGTTCCAGCATTTTAATTGTGACAGGATAAAAAAAAAAGTAATACAAGATTGGCTGTCAACACAGCATTAGGCAGAAGGACACATGGAAAAATTGGTGGGGAAGATATTTCTCTTAAATTCTACATTTAAATTTAATATTTTGTTTAACTTTGCATTGCTTAAAATGTTAATAAATATACGTTAAAACTAAATGATAAAACATTTATAGTAGGAAATATTTGGGAATTTTTAAAAAAAGAAATTAACAGAAAAATTGAGTTATAGGAACGAGTAAGAAGTAACGATTAACGCGGAACTGTTAATGATTTACGAAAAACGGTTATTTAAAAATATTATTAAGTCTAATTAAAACCAAATACTTAAACCAATTTTAAGGATGACCCTTCACATAAAGCAATTAAGTTAATGAATTCCGCCATATATGTACGTAGGATACATACATATGTACTTATATATTCAGTTAATGGCATAAATTCTGTCCTTGTAAATTTATCAATCTCGTTCAAATATCAACTTCAACTTGACACATGGAATGGCATACGTTTTTCCCCCCTTTCCTTGCCCGCAGGTTGCTTGTCAATCCTGCAAATATCCTGGCAGGTGGCGAAACGCAGAAACACAAAATACACACTCAACACACGCACACACACACACACTCACACGAAATCCCAATCCAATGGAATGCAAAAATATTTTGCGCTTAGGACCATGTCCCACTTAGCCCCCCCGCACACACTCCTTTTTGTGGCAGCGGGCTCAGCAGGAGGCCAACTTGTTGAGCAATTAAGCCAAAACGCTTAACATGTCAGGCCTGCCAACTCGATAAATTTATGTAAACTGCTACCCAGAAACAAGGACACACACACAGGAATATATTGTCCTGGAGTAGGAAATAAATATTTATATGATTTTCAATTGAGATAAATGTCAAGAAAAGTTTAAGAAAATGAAAGAAAACTTAAGGTTTAGAGGTGGTTGGATTTATGTTTTAAAAGGAAATATGTATTTACTAATATATTCACTTATTTTTGTTTTATTAAATTCCTAAACCAATAGGAAAAAGCTTTTTAAAATAATAAATTAAACCTGAAAGTCAAAGCTTAAGGAATAATCTTATGATATACAGTGTTAACCGTATAAATTAATTTGTACAAAACAAAAATTAAGGTAAATCCCCAAAAAGTACCGAGTATAAAACCCATAAAAGCTAGAAAAAAACATATTTCCGACAAATAAATATATATAATAAATGGGAAAAGAGGAAAGTGTACTCAGCTGGGCTTATAGTGAACTACAGGGTAGTCAAGTCCCTTGAAAGTCACTAAAAGTCACTGAAAGACACAACACTAATGCGATGAGTGACGATGCCAGTGACCCATCCATCGAGTCTGAAAACGACATCGCGACACCTTTTAAATTATCCTCACCCTCATCCAGACCTTAGCCTTTAGCCCCCTTAGCCAGGCAATTGTTTGGCTTTCATCACTGGCTATGAGCTTACACACACTGGACATAACATACCCCAAGGGTATGACCACACACCCTTACCTAGTGGGTGTATTGTTAAGTGAATGTTTGTCGCCTGTTTTTCGGAGGCGGAGGAGATGTGGCGAAGAGTAAACTTCTGCTATTGTTGACCAAAGCCCAACAACTGTGAACAGCAATAATAACTGAGGGGGGAGCTAATACCCCTTTTAATCCCCTCCCCCAGAACATAAATATACAAACACGGGGAGAAAAAAATTATTTATAACTAAAAGATGAAATAGAAAAAGGCAGGAGCAATTTTTATATTTATAAAACAATATTCACTCTTTTGTTTTATTTAAAATTTATATATTAACTTTTTTAAAATAAAGCCATTTAAATTGTATTCTAAATTTTGTATAAAACTCTCTTAAAATAAAATTTCAAACCTTTTTTTGTATTATTTTCTAAGCTATTTGTTTGCCTCCATCAATTGCGTTTTTTAAAACCGTCTCTTAAAATATAATTTTAAATCCCATTAGCTTTACTTTTATTTTACCAGCTTTTTTCTCTGTGTGTCCTAAAACCATTTCCTGTATAAGGATTAACCCCACTCGCTGTTTTTTTAAAAAACTTTCTTAAAATTAAAATTTAAACCTTATAAACTTTACATTTATTTATTTTTATAAGCTCTTTTTCTTTCTGTGCCTTTATGAAACCATTTCCTGTATGTGGAATAAACCCACCAACTTTTACCACTCGCTATTACTACTCTCTAATTCCCACTCTCTTATTCCCACTATATATTATTCTCTTCCCTATATCCTTTTGTAGTTTTTCATAAATTTTTTTGGCGACTTTTGCCGCGTATCCTTGGCCCTGAGGTTAGGGGTTTTCCTCTCTCCTTTGGTCAACTCGTTGCAATCCGCTTAAAATAATTTTTTGGCATTACTTTGAGTGCTCGCTACCATTTCGTGTATAAGTCAGAGTTATACATTACAACATAAAAGGCTTAAAATACATGGCCAAAAGCAGCTTAACGCACAACTTTGCTGTGGTTTTCAATGTTTTCTAACAAAAAAGAAGAAGTAACAAAAAAATAAGAGAGAAGAGTAAAAAAAAATAGGAAAATCCAGGAAAATAACTAAAGAAGGCAGACAGACAAAGCAGAAGGTAAAAGCAAGCGAGAATTAATTAAGTTTGGAATAAAAAAATAAATTAGAAAATAAAATAAAAAAAAGAATATTAAGGACACATATCCTTGTTGAATTTTAAGGGATAGTTATAAGATTTGCCTTTGTTTTTTTATGTTTTTTGCTACAAAAAATATATATTTAAGGCCTTAAATCAAAATTAAATAAAAGCTCTCTTTATCAGCCTAAAAATCCTAGAAAAATCCTTAACTTAATGCATGGTCATATTGATTATCTCTTAAAGAAATAAAGGATATATATTCCTATTTATCTCTGCATCATTTTAGGTCGCATTACCATGGCTTTCCGTCATTTTCCAGGGATAGGTCACTTTTCAAGGAACTGCCTTTAGCCGCTCGTCCTTCATCCTGCCTCCTTTCCCATATTTTTTGTAGTCCAGCTGCTGGCGGCTCGTGTCCTACATTCAAATGCTTCTGCTGCTGCTGCTGCTGCCTCCTTTTCTTGTTTTTCTTTTCTTTTTCTCTCTTTTTTTATGCTGTTTCCTTGTCAACAGTCGGGCATAAGCCAACTTCCCCTTGGCCACAACTCACTTTCAGTTGCTCAACATAAAGCTGGACAAATACTGGCACATATATATACATATATATAGACTTATGTGTGCTTACACATATACATATATATAAATATGTATAAATTGCTGTTTATAAAAAAAGGAACAAGGAACCTACCCAAAGGAATGGGGGAGAAAAAGCTGGCAAATATTTTTGAGCTGAAATATTTATTTGATTTTGTGAGCTCGCCCTCAATCGTATCCTGCCTAGGCCTGGCTACCTCCCCCGTCTATGCCAATGTCCTTTTGCATTGTTTCCGGTTGTTGGTATTATTTTGTTTTACTTTTTTTTATAATATTATTGTTGTTGCTGCTGTGCGGCACATATTTTTTGTGACTTGCATTTGTGTGAGTTACATCTTGTTTATGTAAATTACAGTGAAAATAAATTAAAGATTCAAATTAAATTTAAATAAGAAAAAAAAAGGGTTTAGAAGAGAGAAGAAATTATGAAATTTAAAAATTTATTTACAGTGCAATCTTAAAATATCAGAAATAAATTTAAAATGTTATTTAACTATTTTAAAAACATATAAATTATTTTGCATGTCAAAATATATTTTTTTATATAAATAAAAATTCTCAAATTTTTTAAATTTACATTATTAAAATCTAAAAAAACCTATATCAGCTTTTATATAAAAAACCTTCTTTAAATTTTATTTATTTATTTTTTTTTTTCGATTTTAAATAATTTACATAAATAAATTCTCTAAGTGCTCACAAATGGCATTCCTGTTCATTTTCCAACTATTTCCTGTTTCTGTCTGCTTGTCCTCCTTCCGTTTCCGGTTGGCATTGCAGAGAGATTTTTGTGTTGCCTACTTTTAGGCGGACTGCGAATTAGCAACCAACAGAAACCAAAATTATAAAAATAAAAATAAAAACCAAGCTAAAATGTAATTCCTGGCATTGCAACAAATGGCATCGACACAGAAATATGTTTCTTAAAAAGAACAAAAAGCAGAACATTTTTAAAAGAAGGCAGGACAAAAAAGGACACCCCACCGGCAGGCACCACTACTATGTAGTCCTCTTGTCGTCTGTAATCTTGACGGCAATGGGAGCGTGAAGGGGCGCCTTGCTGTATGAGGCATTGTCACGCATAATTAAAATTAAATGCGCTTTTGGGAATAATTCAAATGAATAAACGAGCGTGGCCAACATGTGTGCTGCATACACAAAATGAGTTTGTCGCGACAGAGTTTGTTATAACCCCCCCTTTGCCCCCCACTCACTCGCTCTTTTTTCCGTAGCAAGCACAAAAACAAAAAATAATAATACAAAAAAATAAACACAAAACCTAACTAGGGAGAGGATCCTTGCCACGACTATGGTATACCCAGTGGTTTAAATAATATTACATTTTTTTTTTTTTTTTTTTGAATAAATAATAATAAATAAATAATTAAAAACAAGTAAACAAATATTAATAAATAATATTTTTTTAAATAAATAAAATATATAAATAAATAAAATATAAAAATAAATAAAATATAAAAATAAATAAAGTATAAAAATAAATAAAATATATAAATATAAAGAACATATAAATAAATAATAATAAAAAACAAAGAGATCAGAAATTGATACTTTAGCTTAAATATTTATCTTTAAAAAAATATATTATTATATTAAAAAATAAACATAAGCGACTTTAACCCGTTTAAACGAAAGATAAAATAAAATAAAACTTACAAATATTCACAATCTTTTGAAAATATTTATTTTTATAATCACAAATTTCAACCAACCAAATTCAAAATCCCTAAAAACTTTCAAGACCAATCCCAGTTACAGAGTAAATCTAAAAAAAAAAAAATAAGAATGTCACAAAAAAAATATATAAAACTTTTTTAAAAAGCGTTTTTCTTGTGCTTGTTCGCCTTTATGGCTGTCTTTTTTTTTTTCTTTTTTGGTCCATTGTGAAAAGTACGCCCCATTCAAGTAGTGGGCGTGGCCAGGACAAAACCAGGACTAAAGAGAGCCATTCTGCAGAGAAGAACGCTTCATTTATTATGCGACTGATGGCCATTAATTTTGCAGGCCATCGTAGGAGAGCCATCTACACACTTCCCAAAAAAATAAAGAAAAAAAATCAAGGCTCCATGTGTGTGTGTTTGTGTGTGTCTTAGAAACAATTTGAATCTCCTCAGCACATGGAAAATTTTTGGCCACAAGGCGAGAAAAAACTATGGAAAATATTTCCAACGCATTTTTTGTTCACTAATTATAGGGTAGAAATTTGTGTGAAAAAGGGAGGAGGAAGGGTTGCTGCTCTGGCCAGGATTCCAAGGGGAAGGATTATAAGGGGAAGGAGACCGAAAGGATTCCTCTTCTAATTGCTCAAATAGTTGGACAAGTTTACCAAGTCGAGCTGCCTTTTGGGGCATTTCTCCTCCTCGTCCCTCGCATCGATGCCCAATTTATGCCGAGGCACGAAGTTGTCAAAAAATTTTAATTAAACACAAAAGGCAAAGGCATTCGGAGTCCTTGCTTTCCCCCTCCTTCTCCTGGGGGAACTCCTGTTCCTGCTGTCAACATTTATTTGTTCATTCAAAAAGTTCCACAATTAAAAAACTACCAAGAATTTCGGACAACTTTAAAAATTCCCTAAAAACATGTATAGTATAAAAACCAAAATTTATATAAACAAAAAATATTTAAAAAAAAATGTAATTATTCTATAAATTTAAATTAATATATAAATAATTTCCTGTCATTTTGTTTACAATTTTAGGTATTTTTCCCTTTGAGAAATGCGGGTTAATTTACCCTTTTTGGGTTTACCCAAAATACATAAACGATTTCCAATGCTGCCGCTAAGCCCTCTTATCGATTAATTATCGAAGTCATTGGCATTTACTTTTACAGGCATAGGGCGAGCATTTTCAATTTCCCGGAACGACAGTACAACAATTGCAATGCCTATGAAAATGGCATGAAAAGGACGACAATCCTTTGTCCCGTTGCTCCCCTTCCCTTAACTATATTCATTGCGTTCTATTTTTTCGCTACACTGGGGGAAATTTCGGATTACTTTTGGATTTGTTATCGATTATTGAGAACAATTTTAATTTTAACAAGTTTATAAATTTAAATAAATCAAAAAAATCTTTAATACAAATTTTAAATAATAATTTAAATTTTAATCTTCATTATTCGTATTTTTTCCGGTGTAGCCAAAGCCATAGCTGCCTATGGGGGCCTCAAAAACTGAAACTGAAACTGGGCCTGCAACTGGAATATCTGCCGGATGCTTCATTGTTGCCAGGAAGTGCCACCATCCTGACAGATGCCGCATATTTGCAACTCTGTGTGGGTGGGTGTGTGTGTTGTGTGTACGCATTTCAACTGCCTGCATGTGTGTTCATATTAATCGACAATGGGAACAAACTTTTGTCAGCGTTTCACGTTTGCGAAAGCGATTTCAAAAGCAGGGTTTTTTGACTTTGCCATCAAGTTGGACTTTAAATAAAACATAAATAAATATATGTTATATTGAAGGGAAAAGAGCGATATGATTATCGACAGACATTATGTATAAAAATGTATCAGAAATGTTCTAAAATTTTAAACAGAAATTTAAAATATAGTAAATGTACTTGAAAATATCGAACCTATCGAATAATATCAAAAAAATATTCTTACATTTTTGTTTTTTAACTTGGTATAGTCAAAATATCAATTTATCGCAGAATTACAATAAAACAGATAGGTGAAAATATCGAAAATGTATTAACAAATGTAGAAACATCCACAAATTTCCTTCGATTATTAATTCTTTTTTGATTAGAGACTGCTATCGAAGTGGCTATCAAGCTCTTTCGCAAATTAATCAATTTTAAATTGATAGCAAACATAATCGAAGTGGGTTAATTATCGACTATACAAAATTATTGATAATATTGGTTAAGGTACTTGCAATTAAATAAAATAGTATTTTTATTACCCACCCACAACAGATTTTCTACAAATTCATTAAATTATCACAGTTATACATAAATCTATCGTTCTTTTTTTACAAATATATCGAAAACTATCGAGAGTATTCCCTGCTTCGATCTCTTCAGTTATGCTTCCCTTTGTAGCTTTGTGGGATTTTGCGTTTTGCAACGAAAATTGAAATGGATGACAAGGCGGGACGGTCATTTGCCTCTAAGCGCCGCTTTCAACGCGTTAACGCGCTTCGCAAACACGCAGAAAGAGATGGCTTTAGGGAGAGAGAGAAAGAGAGAGAGAGGGAGAGAGAGAGAGAGAGAGAAAGAGAAAGCAAGAGGAACTCTGGCAAACAGAGTGAAGCTTACGGCAGATGGCATGGCACTCTAATGTGGCCACTTTTGGGCGGTGTTTGCTCTTTGACGGCTATCATCCCAATGTGCAATGTGCAATCATGACCAGCGGGCCACGCAGATTTATGGCCACAACCCGTCGGAGTTAGGTCTCCTTTTTTGGTAGTGGGAAGTCCAGCCGGAAATTGCCCAAACAAAAATGGGATAACCAAGTGAGCAGCAAATGACATTGGATTCCACTTAATGCCACAAAGTAGCCTCTCAAAAAAGGGGTTTTCGAAATGAACTTGCCAGCTTTCTGGGCTGAAAATACTATTTACTTGCCAAAATGTACAAATTAAGTTGCCTCAAACCCCGTTTTAAAGTGATTTGTGTTGTTTGTTCTTTCACATGATTTAATACCATTTTGGTTCTACAAAATCAAAGTGGTTTTTGGTCAAATTTAATTAAATTACCATTCCGGTTTATGGCACAACATTATATATATATATATATTTTGGCAATTTTCTTTTCGGTTTTGCGGTACAAAATCGAAATTTGACCAAATTAAAACGATTTGATTTAATTAAGGTCCAAATGGGAGAGCAAATATATAGACAAAACTATATAAGTTGCTGAATTTTTTGACAACTTTTGGGTATTAAATAGTTTATATTGTTCTTTTTTGGCTTTTCTATATATATTTGTTAAGCCAAAAATTTGGCAACTATGTGCTTTGAACCTTCTTGTTGGCCTTTCACTCTGCTCCATTTGTTTACTTCGGCTTTCCGTTTTTTTGGCCCTTGTTCTTGAACGGCTTTGGTAATAAACTTGAATTTTATTGTCCAACAAGAATGTTGCAATATGCTTGGCCATAATTTCAACGTCCTGCACATTGTTGCCAAAGGACCTTCTAGGTCCTAGGACCTTCTCTCTCTCTCTGTGTTTTTCTTTCTTGTCCAGCCAAAAAATGTTGTGGTCTGAGCTTAACGTCTCTTCTGATTGCTCTTGTCCTTGTTTCTGGCATTTCCTCGTTTTCCTTCACTCGTGTTTTCCCAGGGTTTTCCTTTGGCACTCAACTTTTACAGATATCAAAAACCAAAAGAAACTAAGACAATTTTTGCTTGACTGGAAAATTTGCATTTTATGACAACACAAAGTTAACATTTTAATACACTTTAATCGTTGGATTTTCCAAAGAGGGAAATAGGGAAAGAAAAGTACTCTAGGATATGATATTTTTTTAGTTTTAAAAATATAAAAAATAATATATATTTTTTTTAAAATTTTTAAAACTAAAAAACTAGCTTTTTCTTTAGGACTTTTCTTTACTAATTAAATTAAGGGACATTTTTTAATTTGTTTCCTAGTAATACAAATAATATACATAAATCTAGTCATCTATTTTCTTACTTTATAATTATTATAATTTATTTCAAGAAAACTTTTAATATAATTTATTTAAACACTAAATCATTAAGCAATCTCCTTTAAAAAATCAGAAAATCAAAAATTCCCCTCGAAAAGAAACTGTTGTTGTTGATTTTCCTTTGCCAAATGAAACGAGAAGAGTCAAAAATTTATAAATAATATTGCATATTAAAAGGCGTTCGCTTTGGCATTTTTAATGGCCGGAAAGGAACGAAAGGAAGGAAGCCAGTTGTGTCCAGGCCATTTCAAGTTTAGTGCAACTAATTTAAAATTTATGATGCACTTGAATTGCAGCTGGCAAAAAGTTCAACCGGGGAAAACGAGGGAACGAGCAGAAAAAGTGTGGAAAAGCGGGGAAAAGTCACAAAAATGGTGGAAAGAGGAGGGCAGGGCCAAAACTCATACGAAATGGCAGCGACAAAGGCGAAATGCCAAATGGCAAATGCATAAAACAGAAATAAAATATTCATTGCATACTTTGAGCCATCGAGTTATGCATTTCTTCTTTTTTAGCAATTTTTTGTTGTTGTTTTTCTTCCTATTTTCAACTTTTTTTTGTTTGTTGACCTTGTACTGCCTTTTTCGGACTGCTGCTCGGAAATTGGCAATTAAATATTGAAAGCTTGGCTAGGCATCCCAATAATTTTAATAACAATAATATTTGCAGAAATTTTAGACCTTGTTTTGTCTTTTTTATATATTATTTTAATTGTTTTGGGTGGAAAAAATCAAAATAAAGTCAATTATAAAATATTTGTGGCTGGACAAAGAGAGTTTTTATTTTAAAAAGTGTGTTTAAATTTTAAATTTGAGTTATTTTTAATTTCAAAATATATAAAAATCATAAATTCTTTAAACAAAAAATTCAGCTTCCTTTTAATTTTAAAAATAATAATAATTTTAAAATGTTTAACCTCTTTTAAAATTAAAAATAGAAATAGATCCTTAACCCCTTGCAGTTATCAAAACCTTTTTTTTGGAAATTAACACACACACTCCCTTCCCCCTTTGCACTTTAACCCCTCCATCACCCTAGTGAGAGATCGCTTACAGCCCAGCTGCCTCCTCCCTCATTATGCATTATTCATGGACCGAAAAATCATTGAAGCACAATTAATTTATGTCAGGCTCAACATGTTGTACTATATGTGCATATGAAAGCGAAACACCACCACTGGGGAAACATTTTCGGGCGGGGGTTAGTTTCCTCATTTGACTAATACATAATTCATATAGTTTTTGCATCAATAGAGCCAGAGCCAGAGCCTCTTGGCCAAATGCCTAATGACTTAATTAGGCTAATAATGGGCAAGGAGATGAAGGTTACCCTGCTTTTCAGCCACATGTGGCTGCACTATCTCTGGAGCTCCTGTCCACTCGAGCTTCTCTCTGTGTGTGTGTGTGAATGATAATTGCGTGGGATGTCGTAAAAATGTTTCAACCGTGGCTCTCTCATAAATCATAATTAAGCACAAGATGTGCCCGACTCTCCTGTCTCTCTCTCTCACTCTCTGGAGTAATTAATGTTTTGTGTGGCGTTGCTTTTTACTTATTAACTCATTTGGGCTAATCATCAGGCAACCCCCAGCGACGACCGACCAAGGCTCCACTTAGGGTTGCTTGTCAGTACACTTTCCCTTGGTTTTCCCTTACTTTTCTTTACTTTTCCCCCTCTTAGGTGTACTTACCTTTTCACGCAGCATATCACGTATACGACCCGCCTGGTTCTTGGACCGATGCAGCTCCAATTGCAACTCCAGGCAGCGCTCCTGCCAATTAATCTGCGGTAAATAATGCACGAAAACGTTTATATTTAAATTTTCTTTAACATAAACATTTCTTGAACCCACCTCAGGCAATGCCTGTCCATAGTTATTAACCTGATGTACATCTAGATGTTCGGTGAGCGTGGAAAAATGCGGCCAGGGCGCATCTGGCGCATCCAAGGCTGCCAGCATGGGATTTACACTAGCCTGCATTTGATTTTGAGCCTGATCCCTGGCTGGAGGAGGATCCCTGCTGCTCTCAACGACTTTCACCTGACCCGGCTTGGCTGGTATGGGCGGCGGTCGTGTGGCTCGACGAGGCATCAGCCTTGGGCTGTTCGGTGTGGAGGCAGCAGCTCCTGCCATGCCAGCAGCTCTCACCTGACCCAAGGGTATCTGGCCACTAAAGGAGGTGGCTCGCTTGGCCAGTAGTGGGGAGCCTTGCAGCGACTGTGATCCAGAGAGGCAGCCACTCCGTTGTGTGGGCAACGATGGCGGCTGACTGTGCTGCTGCAGGTGATGCAGCTGATGATGCTGCTGCTGCTGCTGGTGATGATGGTACAGGTGTGAGGGAAACGTGTGTAGGTAGCCACTGCCAACGCCACCATCCTGTGGCCGCAGAAAATAATTGTTGGCATGACTATAATATTGCAAAGTATTTAGCGGGCTGGCCACACCCAGAGAAGGCGTGGCCCGCCCTGAAGTTGAGGCTGAGGCACTGGCCGAGGGTGAAGGTGATGAGGAGGCGGATCTGCGGCGTTGATCCGCCGGCAACTGAACAGGATGAAGCTGCTGCTGTTGCTGCTGGTGAGGATGCGGATGGGGATGCAGTTGCTGCTGCTGCTGGAGGTTGGTGAGCGTATCGAAGATTTGCGATAGGCGACCCAAAGGCACTTCGTCAGACATTGACGCGGCGGCAGCTGCAAGAAAGTCAAGAATAAAAAATATATTAATTAATTTTAGGGTAATTATTTTAAAGCACATATTTAGTATATACGTTGTATATATTTAGCACATATTAAAAACATATTTAGCATATATTTATACATAATTAGGCTAAAACTAAAGCCGACAATCGTAACTTCATGCCAGGAGTGTTAGAACCAATTGGGAATTATATGTGAGATTTTTTGCAGTATAAAAACAAGTGCAATTTGCCTTTAAATTAGTTAGTTTTCATATTTATGGTAGATTTTTTTAGCCTCTAGTAGGCCTTTCATTGATTTCCTAAACGATTATAACAAAAATTTTGACTTGTAGTCTTGGTAACACAGCCTTTACAAGCAAAAACCCCTCTGGAAACCTACCCACAACCATGCCGAAGTTTATTCCAAACCAGATACTCATCTTCCTGATTGGTCTATCAGCTGGCCAGCGCTTGCCTCCCGGTGTCAACCCAAAACGCTATCAACCACCAGAACAGCATGTCCACCCTCAGCAATATTCCTACAAGCAAGAGTCCCTGGCTCAGTATCTGCAAGGATCAGAGCATCAGATGCCACATCACCATCACCATCAGGCGGAGGAGGACCTAAGCCAAAAGGTCATAACCACTGGAAACATTGACCTAGAGCGCAGTCATATCCAAGAACACATGCCGGTGCCCATCGATACAAGTGAAATGCCCGATGCCGAGCTGCAGTTTTATTATTTCAAGATGCATGATACCGATGGCAACAACAAGCTGGATGGTTGTGAACTTTACAAGGCACTGGTCCATTTGCATGGCGAAGACGACAAGATTCAAGTCAGTTTGAATGCAAAGACCCTAAGCGACGAAGAGCTGGCAGTACTCATTGATCCCATTCTAGAGATGGATGATACCTCGCGCGATGGTTTTATAGACTATCCGGAGTTTATCAAGGCAAGGATCAAGAAGCAAGTGTAAGAGACGGAGGAATAACAAGAATAACAACAACTAAAGATATCTACACGAAAAATAAGATACGTAGAAAGTAAATTCTAGCTTGAGCAATGAATAAAGACCTTGGAAAAGCATATTTGAAAGGTTTTAAGAGTTTGTTTTTAATTTAGAATAATGTATGTGATGGAGGTTTATTTTCTTTTCAATCTCTAACTTGTTTTGTTGAGAATATACCCCGAATTTTCAAACAATACTATAGACAATCCATCAGTCCGCCAATCTAGGAAATCTAACCATTGGTTTGTGCATTACCAGATCCCTGTCAACATTTACACCTCCAACTACGTGCTCTTAGGTGATGAGAAATCAAGGTGAGAAATCGCTGAAGAGGAGAAAGGTGGCAATGCCGCCAGACAAGAACTGGACATGGTATACACTGGGTACAAGCTAGACACTGGACAGTAGAGAGAGCCTTGGCCAACAGGTGCGCGAATCTGGGGCATCAATTGCCACTACGTGTGCGCAATGCTTAATCAACAGTACACAGAGAAAACCAGACATAGTGGCTGGAAAAGCTAAAAGAGACTGAGATGGCCAGCAAAAAGGGCTCCTTGTAGCAGTTGGCAAATTGAATATGCCACTAAATTATAGACAGCAGACTTGACATTCCGGAGTCTGGCACCAGGAATGCGCTGGACTCTTTCATGTCCTCTTTTTTTGCGGTCTGTGGAAACTCCAAGCCACACACTCCACCACTTTTCACTTTTCCCCTGGCCTGTAGATGTGAATTTTTGTGGCTAAAAGCCTTCAGCTTCTAGACTCCATTACCATCTCTAGGAGTTGTGGCTGTGGTCGAAAGAGCAGAGCAGACCAGACCCATTCATAAGAATTATATTCCAATTTCGTGCTGCACTTCCTCTGCTCTATGCATGCACACTCCTTGTGTGCTTGTGTGTGTGTGCGTGTCTACTGCCCAGTCACTTCATTTTGCAAATTTTGATTTAATTCGAGTTGATTGAAATTCAAATTCAATTTTTGATTTGACAAAATGTCCACCTCGTGTCTTGCTTCTCGATTTTAAGTGCACTTTACTGCAAATTGTTTCTAATTTGCTGGGGCTTGTCTGAAAATTGGCAACAAAGCTCGAGACTCGTCGAGGGTCCTTCAAAAGCAGGAGTAGGATGTCCACAATCCACTTTTGATTAGCAGCTGAAGTTCGACAACGATGCAGTTGGATGGGAAATGGGAGACAATGGACCATTATTCGGTTGCATGTGCATCCAAGGATATGAGTAGTGGCAAAGGAACTTCAAGTGGGCTGGTAGCTAACAAGCTTCGGAAATCAGTATGCAATTCAATGACCATATCAAGTGGGTGTCCCTGGGATCTGGTCACATTGTTGAGCGAGAAGTTTGGCAACAATGTGAAGCCACTGATGGTGTTTTAGTTTTTGAAGTATTCTAAAGGTTTCAATTTAACAAAAGCTGATCTGCAAGTTTTTTTCAAAAATAGTTACATTTCCCAAATTATTTATAAATAAAGTCTGGTCACACTGCCACCTCGCGTAACTGTACTTGCAGCATAACTGTACGCCACGAGCTCAACGAACTCATTAGCCGGCATTAGTTGGCTCAGGTTGGCAGGCCTGAAACTCATAAGGGTAAGCGGCTTAACAGAGCTTGTTGTATCGCATATGCATATGCTTGTCGCTCGGTTTATGGTAACTGGTAAGCCCTGGTAGTGCATATCTTTGTTTACCACTCGGCTTAATATCACACAAACACATATATGTACATATATATGAACCGGAAATGGGGATTGGGGGATGCGGATTTTGAGAATGCAACTGAGATACAGTTCGGGCCAAGTTTCCTTGGCTAAGTGCAAACCAGAAGCAGAACCATTGTCTTGTGTTTGCTCTTTGCTTAGCTCCCTAATGGAGGAATAGAGGAAACCGAATATAAGAATGGCGACATGCAATGGAAAACTCACTCAAATAGTTGGCAAAACTTGTTCACGGCTCCAATGAAGTGCAGAGAGAGGGAGGGAGGAGGTTGGGTCGGTATGGGGCAACAAAAGACAGAAAGACACACAGGGAACGAAGCGAAACAAATTTCTAAAAACCCCAGACGACAGTTAAGCTCCCTTCCTTGGAAGTTTTTCCCTTTACCCTGCAACCCGGTCCAGCATTTCCGGTTCATGCAGTTTTCTAGTTTTCTAGCTTTCCAGTTTTGGTTTTATTTTTATTATTTTCTTTTTCTGTTTTTTGCTACTCGAAGTGAAGCCTTGGCAGATATTAGACAATGTATGTATTTATGCATTATCAAAGTAAAAGAGAGAAACTGAAAGAGAGAGTTGTAATGGAAAACCCTTAACAGACACATGTTGCCACAAGGATTATTCAAAGGATACTTTGTTCCTTAAAGTGCATCGTGTGGAAAATTGTATGGTTATTTTCTTAAGATTTCTGGTTAAATTAGGCTTCAACTTCAAAGACTTTAATGTTAGTCTCTTAAATCGTTAAATTTAAACAATGTGTGAAATATATATAAAATGCATTTTGTGAAACAATTTTTACAACTTTCGCCGCGCCCTCCCCCTTTTAAAGTTGTAAAATGAATACAACATAAAATATCAGACACAGTGAGAGCCCCCGTCGACACAAAATAATTTTCCAACATGACAACCATACACACTGGCACACCTCGCACACACACACACACACTATACACTTTACACTCTACACACCACTCACTATGTTATTCGCCTTTGTTGTGGCACTTGAAAAATTTAATAAACGCTGCTGCATCGCTCGCATGCCAATAATTTTACAACACTTGAGCGAGGGGGAAGCCCCCTCTTTTTGTGTGTAATGCGTCGTCAATTTGAAAAACATTGTCAATTCCTGGGTGGTAGGGGGTCATCCTGAGTGTGTGTGTTGGTGTGTTTTTGGTGTGAGATAACTACTAAGCGTCATATTAACAACATTGTAACATGCACGAGGGGGCGAAAACGGCGGAGGGAGCTTTTAACCAGACATAGTAACACACCCCCACACCCACCCCGCCCGCGTTATCCTACCAATTTACTAGCACCAATTCTACTCCCTTGATGCTCCTTTGTTAGCGAGGAGCACTCTCCTCCATTTCTCACTTTTTTTTTTGTTTTAGGTTTCCTCTAACGCTTTCCATACCCAGCTTTTTAAATATTTGCAATAATTTTTCAAGGAATTATTCATATTTTGATTGTTTTTATTACTTTATTATTTATTTATTTTTTGTATATACATTTTTTTAATATATTTTTTTATATTTATTATTATTTTTTTTATATATTTTTTTTTATATTTATTTTATTTTTATATTTATTTTTTTTTTATATTTATTTTTTTTTTTTATATTTATTTTTTTTTATATTTACTTTTTTTGTTATATTTATTTTTGTTATATTTAATTTATATTTATTTTTTTTATAATTTTTATTTAATTATTATTATTATTATAATAATTCTGTCACCTGGTAAACCTGGGTATTTTGGTTTCGTCTTCTTTAGTCTCCTTCTTGCTTCTTTTATTTATATCACCCAAGCGTGTGTATTTTTCCCTTTGCTTTCTTTTCGTTCTTTCATTCAACTATTTTTCACTCAATTCCAACGAAAAATTTATAATAAATGCTCGCGCACATGTGATGTCGCGCATTTTAATTGGTCTCTGCCACAATAACTCCGAAAGGGAGTTCTACGCGGGGCTTTGGGAGAAGGCTTGGAGCCCAGACAAACCCTGAAACTGTAAGCCCCATACATGTGAGTATGTGTGTGTGTGGGCTTATATATGGTGTGTGTGCCAGTAGGGGCTTTAACTCTTGGGTGCGTCTGTCGTCTTTTCTCCCTTTTGTCGTTCGTTGTCTGCGGTTTCTCCTTGTAAAACGGTTGTCATTCGTACCGCAGTTGTTGTTACTGTTCTTGTTGTTGTTTTTGTTGTTGTTTATGCTAGTTGGTAAGCACTTGTGCTCCAAGGTGGGTGTAGGGAGGGGTCAGGGGTACCCTCCTCCATGACCTACGTGACAAGCAAAGAGACTTACAACAAAGCACCGACTGGCGACTAACGACTTGGGGTCTAGATCAACTGGATATATCTCTGCACATATATTACGCGTCTCTCTATCTGTGCGAGGGTGTACGCACACAGCTGTGGTCAATATAATAGGACTATCTCGGATATTGTATATACATTATGTAAATAAGTTAAGTTCATTAATTGAATAAATCGAAAAGTAATAAGTTCTTGAACATATTTTCTGGGGACTTTAAAAATATTTAATACAAATCATTTATGAACCTAAATGTATGCTTAATTTAGGTTTCATTAATTATAATTCTGAAAAGCAATTAAAAATAACTGCAATCCCGCGGAATAATTATGATTAGTGTCTTGAAGATTATTTATGAAATATAATTTTTAGAATTTAAAATTATAAATTTCATTATTAAGTATTTTAAACATAAATTTTGTCATCCAGCAGCCGTTAAAACATAATTTAAATCAAAATACATTTTTTTTGTAATCGAAAAAATGCAAAACCCTTTATCTTGTACTATTATTTTACCCTTAGCTGTATGCATATGGCATGTCCTTACAAGTGGCATGGTCGTCTTTATGGTTTTTAATAGCTGCCCGCATAATGCATGCCAAATGCCAAGCAGAATGCATTTCTTGGATACATTACAATGGGGGAATACATATTGGTAATAATGATCAGTCAGAACAGGAAATAAACTTCAAATAACACTTTAAGGAGGAAGCGTGCTAGGGAAATTAAATCTAAGAAACCAGAAATCTAGACAATAAAATCTTTTAGAGCAGTTTTCTATACTTTTTTTATTTTTAGAATTGTATTTTTTATTGATTTCTGTTACTTTAAAAACAAGAAATAATGAAAAAAGATATATAAATAATATATTTAAGCCAGAAAATAACTAAACCTTAAATATAACTCCCTGCTTGACCAAATACACAGTCCCAGCATCTATGAAAAAAACACCTAGTAATATAACCTTATCAAAACGGTGAACAAAAACAAAAAAAAACCAAATCCAAAAAAAAGAAGACAAATAAACTGGTTAGCTGCCACCCGCTTTGAAAACTTCCAGCAAACAGCTAAAACAACAACATGTTGCTTCTAATGAGAACACAACAACAACACAGCCACTACAAAAACACCAGCCATAGCAACAAAAGGAGTAAAACAGCAAGCAAAAAGTGTCAAAAAATAAGCAGCTAATTAAGAGGCATGACCGTTGGCCATTTTGGAGACCACAGATTCCGTTTCAGAAGCAGAACGAACCAGAGAGCCCCCCGAGAACAGCTTCGACCTTCGAATGAACCAGTTTTTTGTTTATTTTTCTATTTTTATTTTAATTTCTTGTGAGAAGAGGTGGGCGCGAAAACAACCTAAAAATCTAGAAAAATTGTATGGAGCGGGTGTTGAGATTGCAGCAATTGCAATATAAATAATATTTATATAAATTTATATAAATAAATATTAATAAATATATATAGAAATGAAAATAACCAGCTACTTTACAGACTCTATAATGCCTTCTTCGCGGCTTTGCAAACTTCTGACTGAAATTATAATATAAAATAATGAATAAATATTTAAAATTTAATACACCTTAAGGAGTATTATAATTTCACAGTCCGAAGCCTAAAAATCAATGAAGGACTCATTTCCGACCCCATAAATCATATATATTCTTGATCAGAATTAACAGCAGAATCGATTTAGACATGTCTGCAAGAAATTTAAAAATTTAAATTTTTTTTTTAAATTTTATGTCTAATTTTAATGTTTAAGGAGCTAAAAATAAATCGAAAAATTTTTAATTTGTTAAATATTTAAACTTTATATGCAGATTTATTAAACTTAAAAAACTAAATCAGAACAGCTTTCCGAATTGAAATTACTGCATTTTTGGCTTAGTTATTGAATTTTTAAGCCCAAAAATGATCATATAAAATTATGAATAAATATTTAAAATTTAATACACCTTAATGAGTATTATAATATCAGTCCAAAGCCTAAAAATCCTATATATCCTAATCCTATAAATCAAATATATATATATGTATATATTTCTTATTATATCTTTAATACCGTTTTGGAAGAGCATATTTTCAAAACGACACAAAAAATAAGCTCACGTTAAACTCGGCAAGATTAAGATCTAAGTCCGATGCTCAGGTGCTTAGCCAAAGGAATTCCCCTGCTGCTCACGCTCACGCCCACTCCCACGCCCGCCCACTCGCTCACACCTCACTGACCTACATTCACCTGAGTTCGGTTGGGTTTGGCTTCAGTTTGCAGTTCGTTTCGGGTCGCCGTTTCGAGTGCCGCAGAGTTACTGCGAACGAGTGTTTGACAATTGGCTTGCGCTGTGTGTGAATTTGTGTGTGCTGGTGTGTGTGCTTTTGTGTGGGGGTATTACAATATTTATGATTCGCATTCGCTTTAATTAAATTTGCAAGGTCTGAACAAGAGCAGGAAGTGTGAGTGGGAGTGGGGGGGGAGCAGCGAGCGAGCTGCGCTCAGTTGACTTTACGACTTGCATTTAATTAAAGCCAATTACCGTTGAAACTGACTATGAAAATAAAAAAAGGGGGGAACCGAAAAAGGGAACCTTGGAATTTGGATTGTATTAGCAAAAGTTACATAAAACTTGCTTAATTTTACACGATTTCATCAAGGTATTAAAGTCAAGCTAAGGTTGGTTATAAGAAAATGAACAATGGAAAAGGAACAGCTGTAAACCTAAACCTGTAAAACTAAACCATTATACTTTCTAAAATTGGGAATTTGTAAAATATCTTTAGGATTTTTGTAAAATAAATATACCTTTTATTTCCAGGAACCCTGAAATTGGAACTTATTTGCTATATATTTTCAGCTTTTCTTTCCTTACAAACTTCCCTACAATTGAAGTGCCTCAAAATCATAGAAATCTTCAATCAAAACCAATTGCAATCGATTTAGCTAATCGTGATTTTCCACCCCTTCTTTTCCCCCTTTATCATTCCATTTCCAGAATTCCCCTCCCCCCAGCTCAATTGATGTTGCTTTGAGTGACAGTGCACAAGAAACGTTGGATATTGGAAAGTGTATGTGTGTGTGTGTGTAGATTGGAGATTGGAAGTGGAAGGAGGAGGGAATGTGTCATAAAGTGAAGTTATCTTAATTAAAATGCAGCAGCAAACAACAGACAAGAACAATAAGTGTTATTTATGCAAAATAACTATAAATAAACAACGATTGCAAGGCACATTCATACATAAACACATATGTACATACAGATATGAAAAATCAAGCTGAGACTTTGACTGCAACTTTGAAATGCAGATATCGCTGCTGCCTCCCGATATTCTCTCTCCATTCTGTTTTTGAACATTAATAAACAAAACGAGGCGCATGCTTATGAATAAACAAAACATACACAACTCAAGGCGAATCAGGTAGGCGGAAGAGGGGGAAAAAAAAAATAATTCCAAGACGGCAACAAAAAAAATCTATACAATAAATGGCAATAACAGCAACACCAAAAAAAACAACAACAACTGTGACAACTGCGCAAAGCAGGCAACAACAACAACAGCAATGACGGCAAACAAACAAGAGAAACGGCAATAATAGCAATAACAACAATGACAATAACAACAGTTGAAAAAGTCAATGGACTGCAAAAACAACACTAGCAACTACAGCTGCTGCTGGTGCTGGTGCTGCCGCTGCTGCAGTCGACGTCGACGTCAAAGGCTCACTTACACGACCACACCAACAAAAACAACAACCTGTCCTCTCTTCGACAGCTCTTACATTTCGAGAGAGTCAGAGTCAGCTGTTAGCTGTTAACCACCTTAACAGGTCTCTGTAAGTAAGTAAGACTCTTAAATGTTACCTTTTGCACTGTTAATTTAAGAAAGAAATTGTTTCTTAAGCTTTAATTAACTTCAAGTAATTGTATTATATATTTTTCAACTTATAAAGGTTTAACTATAACCCAAAACTTATGAAGTCAGGTGAAAAAAAAACAGGGGTAAATGGGAATAGCGCATAAAGAGGGGGCGCTGCAAGTGCTTTTCCCTGGCAACATAAAAAGAATCTTTCAACAACTTGCGGCCGAATCAATAAGAAATGTTTATAAATTTATTTCCATATATTTTTTTTATGGGCTTTGCTTTAAGTCGGTGGCGTTCTCGCTTTTGTTTATACAAAAATAGCGTGCAATTGTTTCAGCATGTTTTCGTTCGATCAGAAGGAGATGTGCGGGGTGAGGAAAGGGTAAAGGCAGGCTATGGAGGAGCCATAAAAAAAACGAGGGGACTCAAGTGGAGTGCAATTGACGCCATCGATTAAACAAGAATGGGAATCACTTGCCGGAATGGCGCCTGTGACGGCAACAGAAAGAAAAAAAAAATACGAAAAACTGGAAAAATATGAGAAAAACCCAAGAAAAGGCGGCAGCAGAAGAAAAATCTTAATCACCGACTAGGGAAAATAAGGATAGCAGTAGGGAAAAGATGGTCTAGCAGTGACGATGGCAACGACCCTGACCTTGTTTCAGGTTCCTTGTGGGTGGCTTTATTTCTCCTGACTAATGAGGATCACGAACTATCCATAAATTATTCATGGATTGCAGATATTCATTTCATATAATTGTAATAATCAACCGAATTTAGTTCGGAAAATAAATAGTATTATGTTTACCCAAAGAAACATGATCATATCTTTTTTCGGCCATTTTTTTCCCATGAAAAAGCTTTAACAAGAAAAGAAAATCATAGAAGTAAGGACATATTCTTATGCTCTCCTTAAAGACCTTTTTAATGCAAGAGTTAAAAGTGTTCTTCATGGTACAAGACAATTATTTAACCTACAAAAAATAAAAATAAAAAAACATGTGAGGATATAAAAAAAGATTTCGAAACAAGGACAAATGAGAAATTATGTGATGAAGCAACTTCGCTGGAAACTCAATTCAAACAGAGCTCACTTGCAGCTACCCTTTGTGCAGTCTTCCATCCATTTCCCGCCCATTACCACCCCTCTATTTCCACTCAACACTTCAGGACATGCTACACATATCCTTAAAAACACTGAAAATAATATTATTAATATAAAACTATATAAAACATTATAAAAAAAAATTTTAAAGATGCAAGAAATTGCATGAAATGTATTCTAAAAACACTTTATAATAATTTACACACTTTAAACATTAACTTATTTTTTTTTCAGTGCACAAATGTCAGGAGTCAGCGAGAAAATCCGACTGACAACTCACGAATGTGGAGCAATCATAATTCCTGGCTTTTATCATCAGCTGGCAGCAGCAACACGGAAAACAAAAGGGAAATGCTCATTAAACGTGAAATGACAAGGGAAAAATTATGGTGAGGGTGGGCGGCAGCTGGGGAGACTATTTGAGGTTGGAAAAACAAGGCCGAAGTGCAGGAAATGTCAGCGTTGACAAGAAAATGCACTCGCTATGCCAAAAGGATATACACTTGACACACACACACTCTCACACACACACATGGCAGCACATGAGCCATTAGCATATGGCTGGAAAAAGGAGGTGGAAAAGCGCCTGAAAAAGAGGGTGGGAGTGCATGTTTGCATAGCCAAGCCAAGTTGGAAATGGAAGAAGAAAAAAAAGAGCTGGCTAAAACAGCATTGAGGGGGCTCTGTCTCTGGCAGATAGGTTCAAAGTTCAAATGGGCCAAATCGAGGCCATCAATGAAAACAAACAAACAAAGTGCTCCACAAGAAAAATGACCAAGACAAATGGTAGAACAAATATATTAAGGGTCCTTTTCGGTGAAAGGTGCCAATGAACTCGGAAAATTTAGGGAAAGCCAAGAGAACAGAAGCTTTATTAATTTGAAAACTAAAAATGGCTTAAATGTCTAGAAAAAATATTTGTAAAAATTATAAAGATGCCTTAAGTAATTAAGCAAAATATATTTAAAACTATAAAGGATAGTCAATAGTCAAAATAGTAAATAAATATCTATAATTTCCAAGTAAAAATTCTCCAGAAAATTAATCTGGAAGAGAATATTCAAAACCAACAAAAAA
This sequence comes from Drosophila bocki, assembly GCA_008042715.1. Lineage (NCBI taxonomy): Eukaryota > Metazoa > Arthropoda > Insecta > Diptera > Drosophilidae > Drosophila > Drosophila bocki. Next base: position 61,557 of record VNJY01001990.1, on the reverse strand, counting down.
TTAATAAATATTTAAATAAAAAAATAACTATGTATATAAAAAAAATCTAAAATTACCAAGTATAAATTCAGCAAATTAAGTTGGTAAAATATAGGTAAATCATGATTAAAAAATTGTAAATAAATATCTAGCAAGGTTTTTTACAAATTCCAGACAATTCTATATTATAAATAAATACCAAAAGGTAGTCAATATATACACTAATACCCTATATTCCAAAATCAATAAGTTCCCAAGTTTAATATCAACCCGACCTCGCTTGTCACTTAATTAATAAAGCCTGAGAATGCCAAAAATATCTCATTACATTAGTCTTGCCCTTTTTACCTCGTGCCAAAAAGTGTACCTCTCCACCAATTTTCCAACAACTTTCCACCATTCGTATCAATGTCAGGGTCACTCTCATTGGCAATGAGGAAAAACGAGAGAGAAAAAAAATACAGAAAACGATGAAAATAAACCGAAACTGCTGCTGCAAATGATGATGACAAAATGGGGAGGAGAAGGAGGAAGAAGTATAAGGTGTTTTGTGGCCAATTGGCAGGACGATTTCCTGCATTTTTCATTTGGCCAATAATCACAACATTTACCAACACCATAACTAACATGCAACGAAGATCTTTCGATGAGCATCTCTCCCTCTCTCTGTTTTCCTTTTCCTTTTTATTTTCCCCTGCTTGATTTCTTTACGCCGTAAATTCTCATTTGAAGCTTCTGCTGCCTGCCTCCCCCGATTTTCCCCTAGTTTTCCTTACTTTGTACTCCGTGTTATATAGCCAGTCATTTAATCAATTATGCAAAAAACGATGTCGACGACGATGTATCGTAAAATGTTTGCCACGGTTACACAGGTTGGTCCGTTTTCCCTGAAAACCCGTATCCGTACCGGTGTCCGTATCCGTGTCTGTCTATATCCACCCCCTCTCTCTCTCTCACCTGGCTGGCTGGCACGTTTACCTTTTCTTGTATAAATAATTAATTAAATGTACAGCAGTTTTTGGAAACTGCCTTCGTTTTGCCGCCAGGCAAGTCGAGAGAGGAGCCCAGCGGGTGTGGGTTTTTCCTGGTAGCTTTTCCAAGAGAAATAAGCGGGGACATGACACGTGTGTGTGTGCGGCAGGCAATCGCAGTTACACGCTCTAAGGACTCATTCGGGGCAGTTAGCAAACCACTTGGATCCAAGGGCAAGGCCAATGAAAGACTGATTAAGATAATACAGGTTTCAGGTTAAAATTAATAAATATTAAAAATATTTACTATTTTTTATAGAGATTAATATTCAGTGATAACTGTAGAAACCTTCCTCTATAATCTCTATAAAAATCATACTATTCAGTCTCCTTCAAGTATTCCCCATACTTTCTCTGTAGAAAATACAGAAATTAGCACTTTAAAACCACAACTCCTTGTGAAATCCAACCAGGATAAGACACAGTCTAGGAGTCCTGGGTTTCCCAGCGATATCTGCAATATATATCCCCACTGCGTCGCTTTAACCCCCCAAGATCCCGGCGAATTGCTCCAAACTCAAGAGCTTCGTGCCATGGAGCACTTGAGGCCAGGCCTGGAAATATAGAGTGTGCGAAGTGTCTGTGTGTGTGTGTTTGGAGTGTGCTGTGCAGTGCAAGGCAGAGGCAGAGGCAGAGTGTTGGCCAAAATTGGCCAAGTGAGGCAACATCACGTAGCCGCCCCGTTTGCCAGAGAGAGGCACTATAGCCTTTTGCTGGCAGAAAACAGCGACAGAAGTCGGTTTCGGTTTCGCCGGCTGACTGGCTTGACTGTTCCGGCCATTCTGGGCTATTTTCGTGGGGGCGTGGCAAATCTGTGCACACACACAGAAGGGCGATGTCCCCGGCAGAGCACCAAAATAATCTACGGCAATTGCATATGGCAGGCAATAAACTTGGTCAAGTCTAAAAACAACCGCTGAACGACTGCCAACTGCGGTTGCAGAGGTGGTTTTTGGGGCTTTTTCTTATTTCTCTTTTGGGTTTTGGGTTTTCTTTTTATGAGGGTGCAACTGTGGGTGGTGTCGTTGATGCAGTGGGTAAAAGTGCTCTTGACATGTTTTTATTAAAGTTTCCTCCGTTTCCGGCCCCGTTTTGCCAAGGGAGGAGGAATAGAAGAAGGGTAGTGGAAATATGCAGCACAAAACAAAAATAAAATTGTCTCGGGCTTCGTTCTATTCCTCTCAGTCTCTGTTTCCTGCCCCTTTTTATTCTGCAAAGTTTAGTTCCTGATACCCTTCTTGTATCCCATATGTTTCAAAAACTTTCGAACAAGCTAATAATTGTTTAAAACTTTGAAATGTATGAATATAAATTCCAGCAACCCCAAAAAGTGCATGCAAAAACCAGAGACTCTATATTTATGCTATGTTCGTTGTGTCCGCTCAAGGGAGTGTCCGTCCAAGAGAGGTGTTAGAGTATTGTTGTGTTGCAGTATTATTTTAAAATTTATTTTATAGTTAATTTATTTATAATTCACTTATTATTGGTTAAACTATATTTTTTAAGTGCATATACATTATTTGTAAGTGTTTTAAAATATATTTAAAATATATTTAACCAAAAAAACCTCGCCCTTCCTACTTGGGAATTTTAAAGGAAATTCTTGTCTAGAATTAATTCCATTATACTATTTCCTAATATTTCCTATCACCATTAAACTTTGTTAAAATACTAAAAAGTGTATTTGAAGATACATGAAAAATCTCTTTTCGAATTTTTCCTCTAGTCTTTTGCCGTTGGCCAAGTTATGTTTATGTTGCGTGCGTGTTTAGTTCATGGAATTGCTATTTGAGGTTTGCATTCAGCGCCAGAATCAGCAGCAGCAGCTGTGCCTTCGCATAAAAACTGCACTCCATTCTAGTTTCTGGTGCATAAAATGCATAGGGGTTTCATTTCGACAAATATCCGTTCATCTAAGACCTCAAAATCTGACCCACATCGTGAGGAAACTTTCAAGATTTCCCCAAACAGGGACAAAAACTAAAGAAAAACAAAAACCAATTACTCGCTGCAAATTTCCAATTTCGGGATTTGGGCTTTTCCTGGCGAAAGCTTCAAATTGGGACCGAAAAATAGAATAAGCCAGGAAAGCGAGAGCCCCGAAAGTGTTGAAACAGAACAAAGCGCTGAACAAAACAACACTGAAATGAAAATGAAAATGACATCAACAATTTCCTTGGTGACAAAAGGCAAAAGAAGGAAAATGGCAAATAGTAGAAAGGCAAAAGAGATGGAAAAGGAAGTTAGGGGAAATTGTCAACCCTTGCACTCTCTTGGCTAATGCCGAGGACATTGTAGGTGAAAACGGCAGGAAAACCCGACACAGTCACGTATCCACGTGTTGGCAGGACAGCGCAAAAGGGACTGATGGGGGGGTGGTGGAAAACCCACTGAAGGCGCCAACGGTAAATGCACTTTGAATGGCAAAGTTTACTTGTCACTGGGGAGAAGGCAAAGGCGAGTAAAAGACTCCAAATGCAGCGTCGAAAATGTCCAAGGGAAAAAGCAATCGCAGCCTGACTTGGCTGTCTTCGTTGGCTCGTAAAAAAGATAATTTAAAACTACAATGAACACCGGCTAACTTAATTAATAAGTATAACTAAGCTTAAATTAGGTAAAATATTACTTTTACATGTTTTCCCTCTCATGACAATGGTGGTTGTTGAACTACAGTATAAACTGCCTAATGAGTCAGCGTGTAAATACAATGTCTTGTCATATTATAATCTATAAAAAAATAGGGGGTACAATTGCTAAATGCTCCGATAAGTGAAAAATTAATAAATAAAATGACTAAGAGAGGATTCAATGTCTTAATACAGTCATTGCTGATACCAAGTCCCGGTTTACTCACAGAAAACGGGATAACTATAAATGATAAACCAATCCGTATCCCTCTTAGTTGAAACATCACAATCGGAGGCATTCCTGGGAGTCATCGAATCAAACAAAAATGCGCATCCGATTGATATAGAATTTCAAAGATGCCTCAAGACAGGCGGCATTCCCAAATAGTTGGTCAATTCCGGTTATATCCCCGAGAGAATCCCCAAATCGTAATGGGAATCCGAATCCGAATCCGTATCCGGCAATCCTAACCTACCCCACCCCGGGGCGGTAAAAACCAAAACAAAGACTAAACAGGAGGAAGGAACTACAAGCTAGAAAGAAGCTAAGGCGATGGCCAAGGAATGTAGCAGCAAATTAACATAAATTCCAAGCAAAAAGGTAAGAAAAAAGATATACTGCTACTTATACAACTCATGAGGTGGCTAGGGGGGGAGTTAGTGTAGGGGCTGGAAAAAGGGAAGGGTGAGGGAAAACTAGAAGTCGAAGCTGGTTGCAAAAAGTTCAACGACAGCAGACAGACGCAAAAGGAAAGCGGCGACAACAAATAAAACAGCAACAAGGACAGCGATGTGGAGCAGTCACGAGTACGAGGAAGGGTGTGGGATGTCCTAGGTGGTGGTGGGTGGTACTGGGTCCTGGGTGGTGCCAAGGCTTCTTTTTTTTTTTTGCCAACGGAAAAGCAGACCGTTGTTTTCTTCTATGTCTACAGTGTCGCTTTCCCAACTATTCCCACAAGAAAAATCAATGGAATTGTTTGGTATATTGCGCCATGTTTGACTCACCCCCCCACTACCGCCCACCAGCACCCACAGCTAAAACAGTTGGACTCAAGATTATAGGGGTCTTTGAGTACGTCTTTGGGGTTTCATATCAATTTAACCAAGTATTTTGTATATATATATATATATATAAATATTTATAATATGTATACTTTACTAGTTTATGAATAGTTATTTATAGAAAATTAATATAAAATTATATTATTATTATTATTATTATTATTATTATAAATTGGTTTAAAATAATAACATTTTAAGGAAATTAATAAATTTAATACACTGAAGCATTTTATATTCATTTTAAATAAAGAAGCCCCTTGCTAGAATTAATAATATAAATACTTATAAAAGTCTGCCATAATTTCAATAATTTTAAAAATAAAAATATATAGTTGTATATACATATCATTTAAACTTATAATTTGGCAAAATCCCAATTACTTCCCCGCTGCTGTGACTCTTGTTATTTTTTCTCGATTTGCTTGCTCACTTTTCTGATATGCTTTTTGTGTTTACTTTCTCGTTTGTTGTGCTTTCCTTCTTCCTTTAGATTCTTCTTTTTTTGCCAAATTAGGCGACGACAAATCAAGTGATTTTCCCCTCTCTTTCTTGCTCTATCTACCCACTCTTTAAATCCCAGTTGAGCGCTTATTGACACACTTACTGAAAAGTCCAAGGGAGGGAGAGGGGAAGGGCATCACGATCAAGGATCGGCAAAAACAAACACAAGGCAAATTTTTTCATACACACCTTTCTGTCTCGCTCTCTGGCTCTAACAGCTGGTGGCTGCTGCTGTAATTTTACTCTCTCGCTTCGACAGCTTCATCATCATCATCGTCTCGCTCTTCTTCTCTGGCATTTCCATCATCATCGCGAATGTGGAATAAACGGCCGCATGGGAATTTCCCTATTCTCCTGCTCCTCTTTCTGCATTCGCTGCCGCTCTGCCTCAGTCGACGTCTCGGCCAAACACGTGAGAAAAAACTTGCGCACACTTCTTCTTCTTCTTCTTCGTCTTTCACTTGTTTTGTGCCTGCCTCACTTTTGTTTCTGCTGTTGTTGCGACAAAAAAAAAAAACGGTAAACGCTGCTGGGTAAATTGTGTTTTTGTCTTTGAGCGTTTACTTTTTTTATTGTCTTGCGGCTGTATTTTGCATTTTTCGCCAAAAAAAATCTTAAGAAACAGCTGTCGCCACTTTGTTGTTGGTATTGCACTTGTGGTTGTTGCTTCTTTGCTGTTTGTTTCGGCCAGGCACTCGTTTTTCTTTCAGCTTAATCGCGCACAAACACACACACACTAACTAAAAACATAAAAAAACATGTTGCGGAGTGCAGGTGCAGTGCGATTTCGGTTTAAACAATAGGAAAACACTGCCATTTAACAACAAATGCGGAACGCGAAAAAACACCGACGCGACGCGGACGAGACACAAAAATTGACTTGAGAACCGTTATGTTTGGTGTTTGGTGCTGCCACCGACAGCGAAGAGAACTGCTCCGAGAGCGGGTACTCAATGAAGAGCACGCCCCTCGCCCACAAATGAAACCAAAGAGTACGGTTTGCTCGTGCTCTCTATGTTAGCTCAACAGTTGTTTTTGGGCGGTTAACAGTTGAAGTTAACAGAGGTCTGTTAAACAAAAGAATGTTGTTGGAGGGAAATTTCTTTAATTTTAAATTAAATTAGTCAATTATCAAGCAAATAATTTATTTATTTATTGATAATTTACCTGACTAAATGGTTTAAAATAAAATATTATAATAATTCAAAAATCATATAAAATTAGTGCCCAAATATCAAAGTTGTATTTATAATTTATTATTATTATTATTTTTTTTTTTGCAATTTATAATTTATTTTTTATTATTTAGAATTAACTAGAATTTTTTAAATTAATTTTATTTTATTTTTTGTGGGTTTTTCATTGTTATGAATTTATTTATTGATAAAATATTATTTATTAAATAAAATAATATGATTGTTTAAATAAAAAAAAAATATTTAAAAAAAAATTTATTTTGAAAATCAATTAATAAAGGTGCTAAAAAATAAATTCAAGTTGCAAGTTTGTTGATATTATTTGTGCTGCATACTTTTAGGCCACACTTTCAACTGATTTAAAAACTTGAGCTATTTCCAGGACACTCCTGCTATAATTTAAAGTGTAGCCGGAGCCGATGTAATCCTTTTCGAGCATCCCTCACCTTTTCCATTATAGGCCTTTCGAGGGTGCAAAGTCCCCGCCCATTCCACCAGCTACCACTCGGAGCAATTAACGGGATTCCAATGTGTCTGGGCCGGCGCTGCAAAAGTGCAGACTGTGACGGGAAATTTCAAAAATTTCAATTCACAAAAATTCACAGGAATGTGCTCATGTGTGTGAGTGTGTCCTTCCATCGGAGTGTCCATCCAAATGTCTGCCTCCAGCCATGTACTCCTCCTCCTGGCTCTCCTCTGTGCATTCCTGTTTCCATGTCCTGCAGCTGGTGCAGGTGCACGGAGGTACAGAAATCAAAGGGTCATCGAGTTAAAATAGGACAGAGAGTGAGAGAGGGAGAGCGACCACTTCAAGGATTCAAGAATTTAGGACTCAGCTGGGAAAAGCTAAATCGAAACGTTTAGGAACCGCATAAAAATCCTTGTTTTAATTTACTTAAAACCACACTAAGAGTTAATAAGTTCAAGTATTAAAGTTATTTACAATTCGAATGTGTTCATTGTTCAAGGATATTTACGATAGGAACCTGCTGCGTTAAGTGGACTCCTGGCTGAAAGGATGCAGCTGGCTGCAGTCGCAGTTGATGGCCATCAAGTGGACCATGGCCAAGTGATTACACGTGCCCATAAAGAACACAGTCACCCACCCCCCCATTGGTTCGGGCTGTTAAAGTCCAGCAAAACAGGAGACAAAACATGGCCAGCAAGGACATGGCTGGACGACAGTTGGTCGTGGAGATTGAGATGGGGCTTTGCCAGTGCCATCATCATCATGGGAGAGCTCTCTCTGTGTGTTGTGTTGTGTTTGTTGGCGAACTCAGCTGGATTTATGACCAGGACTTCAGTTTTAATTTAGTCCAGGTGCCAAATTATTAAGACAGGACATTCCTGAATCCTGGCTTTTCTTTGACTTAAAGATAAAGCCAGAAAAGCAAATTTAATAGGGTAAAATACGTTCTTATGTTGCTTATATTTTAATTTTAATTGAACTAAAAATAAATACTATTTTAAAATCCTTTCAGTCTTGATTATCCTTTGTGTATCAAGCCTGAGTCCCGCCTGAGTCCTGCCTGAGACCTCCGTAAGCTAAACTATTTTAGTAGCTAAACCCGTTGCCTGAAGGAAATATGCCGGCAGGGATAATGCTGAGGACACACCGACAAAGTCAATAAATTTTGTGGCACTGGATTGGCCCCCGAAGGAGCACAGGAATCTCTGAGAGCCAGAGAGCTGAGACTGAGCCAGAGCCTGGAGCTCGGCACTTACTTAGCGGAGACGCGAGGACTCTTGGCCATCTGCAGCTGCACCTGCACAACACAACTCCAACTCTTGGCTCAGGTCCCAGGTGCCTATTTTAGCTGCTTTTAACTTGGTTATGGCCTTGGCAACGTCTTGCCGGCTTTTAAGGATAATAACAGGAGCAAAAAGACTAAGCGCAGAGATAGGGTTAGTTTATACACTGATTTTCAGCAATTAGATCTTGGCTTTAGCTGGTTCTAACTCCTGCTTCTGATGCTCCTCCTGCTCCTTCTGCTCCTTCTTTCCCCCAGGGACTCCTTCTGGCACAAGGACAAGAACAACAACTGGCGGCCATTAAATCCACGAGAGTTACGAGCTTGTTGCCTGCATTATGAGCCAGCTCAGCTTAACCTGCGTAGCACTCCACAGCGCCTGGTGTATGTATGTCCTTTGCCAGGACTAAATGTGATCACGCAAAGCGCATAAACAGGACCCAGGCCAGGAGCAGATGGGCCGGCCAAACGGAACTATAAAGCATCAGGCTAGGACGTGCAAAGTGATAATCATGCGAATACAACAGATGAAACAGGTGGAGAAGGTCAACCACGAACTCTGGATGCTCTAACTAATGTAGATTTAAATTTAAAAATAGTAAATAAATAAGAGAATTTAAAAAAGCAGAAGAAATCCTATTACTAAAGTAGATTTTAATGAAACATTTTAATAAAAATACTTTAAAAAACTTCATAAATATGCATATATCGAAAAATATCGATAACATAGATATTTTTACCATCTCTTATCGAAGCTTTCTTCACCTTCCAGTTCATTGCTTAAAATCATTATACCCTTAGTGATGCCCTAACAAAAGCGTATGACAGATTGTACCCCCAACACACACACACACATATACTTGGTGTGGGTGTGCCCAACCCCAACCCCTAACGTTCACATCCGCCACCGCATCCGTATCCGCATCCGGTGCCGTGTCTCCTGCCGTGTAACCAATGCGCCGTACGTGTGCCCAGCACTCATTACAAATGAAAGCCGAAAGCGAATGAGTCGCACCTGTGCCAAGGTGTTGACAACACCAAACATACGGCATACACAGGGGGAAAATGGGAGGGGGTAATATAGGGGGGCGGTGCTTTCATCCAAAATCGGGATACCCCGGCGACAAGGACGACGACGTGCGGGCGTTGTGACTGTTGAAATTAATCAGAGTTTCAATCAAACATAAAATAAACGCTGAGATTTGCCACGACACTCCTGACAACTGCACAGCGGCGAGACAGGACAGGACAGGACAGGACAGAACAGACAGGTGAGTGCAAGGACAGGTGAATGCGAAAATGTGTTAACTATTTGGGGACTTTTCGGCTTGATTGGAAATTCTGGCTAACAAGAACAGTTTTGGGGCGGAGTCCTTGCATTTAATATAAGCAGCTTTTAAATTATTTCCGTATGCATTTGGTCACATTAAATAATTTAATTTTTTATTATTATTTTAATATATAATTAAATAATTATATAAAATTTTTAAACTAGTCTTGTAGAATATATATACTTTAAATTTCAAGAAGTTCTAGGAGGTTATGATGTTACAAAAATTATAGAAAAATAAATGGTCACACTGAAAATATAAAGAGTCATCATAATCATAAAAAAATAATATAATTTAAGTACTTTAGAATTTTATTTAATATTTTAGAAAATAAGTAAAACACAGAAAAATAAGCCCTAAAGTCAGACTTGTAGCTTATGTATATTTGTTAATATAATTATATTTATAATTTTACATATAAAATTTAATAATGAATTTTTGGAACCTAAATAGTTATTTGATAATTTTATATTTTATTTTTATTTTTTAAACACAATCTTAAGGCCATATCTTAAATTAACCTTCGGTAAGACGTATTTCTTTTCCAATTCCTACATAAATACTTAAAAGATTATTTATTTATTTCAATAATATTTATTGCTTACGTTTCACATAATAATTGATGCCCCAAAAAAATTGCTAACCTTTACCCAAGTGTTACATCTTAGAATATGCAAACACCCCAGACAACCCCCATTTTTCCCAAACCCAAAATACACCTTGGAAAATGTGATTTAATGGCGGCGCGTGCGTGGGTGCGTGTCATGTAGACATGGTAATTTTTCAGACAATTACACCAGCACACCCACACACACACACACACACTCACACACATGATGCATAGCCACCTGCAAGTGAAATATTATTCAAAAATCTGTAACGCCTCCAAAAACTCGAAGGAAAAGCCAGAAGCAGGACCCCGGCTCCTTTTTTTTGGCGTAGTGAAAATTTATTAGATCAGGCGGAGCACTTAAGGAGTTTGCCAGGACGAAAAAAGAAAACCCTTTCCCTTTTCCCCCATTTTCCCATTACCCAGAATCTTCGGTTTCCTTTGAACTACATTAAGAAAATCACTTGAAACGCGAGTCTCAACTCAAATCAACTGCAGCTGCTGGTCGAATTGAATTGAATTTATGAACCCGGTCGGCTTTTCCCCCATTTTCACTCCTTCACGTGTGTGTGGGAGTGTGGGTGATGTGATGTGGGTGGGTGGGCGTGTGTGTCATTAGGTGGGAAAATGGAAAATGTTTTATTGCCCGTGTTTCGGCCTGAGTTATGTGCGGGGCCCTAACACGAGATTTACATTATGCTTGGCAAAGGAATTACTTTCTTTTACTGGAAAAAAATATATAAATAAAATAAAATAGCTCACCTTTTGGGCGCAACTGTACCCAAGTCAAGGCTAATGGACCGCCAACTCAATGACGGTGAATTTTAATAAATTAACGAACTAAATTTTGTTATAAAAGGCTTTTTGAGTTTTAAATAGTAGAAATATGTTGAAATTTTAAATCTTTGAATTTTCCCTAGACAAGAAATCCAGAATTTTTCCTGTTTTTCCTTATATAATTATATTTTTTAACAGGAAAATTAAATTTTATCCTCAAAACCCCCCAAAAAAAAAACAGAGCACTCCCAAGTGCCCATTCCCCTGCCCACTCCTGCTTTTCCCCACGATTTTCCCCATTGTCTTGAAGGAAAAACAGCAGGAAAATGGCAAAAAGCAAACCAGGAAGAGACCGAGAGCGATGTCCGTTTTTTATGTTGACTGACTTTAATGAAATTAGATTGATTTTTATGCTGACGTCCAGCTGCCAGGAGCTCGCCTCACTCTCTCCTCCCCCATTTCCATTTCCCAACTGGCTTTTGGTTCTCGTTTTTTATGGCTACTTATTCATCAAGTTGAGCGGCTGACTATATAATTTCATTTTTGTGTGTAGTAAAAATAAATTTTTGATAGATGTGCGCGTTCCCGGAATTTTTACGACCTCCGGAGACAGGTGGGCTCCAGGTGGGCAACTAAAGCTAAAGGAACTTTGGGTTCAGCTTGGAGTTTAACACTCGAGTGGAATCGGAATTATTAAGCTTTATTAACCCCTCGAATCGTCTGCCTTTTGGGCCATAAATCTGTCGCCCTTTTGGCCAAAAGACAAGGACACCTTGGCACACACATGATTTTTGCGCACAACGCACAGGTGGACAGCCAGCAGGTGGGTGGGAGAGAGAGGAGAAGCAAGAGAAAGCAAAGAACGAGAGAAAGAGATCCTTTGCCAATTGGTAGACATGGCGGATGGTGGGTAAATTATGGCCAACTTGGGCGACAAACAAGGGGTTATAGGGAGGGAGGCTATGGGTGGAACAGGGACTCCAAATGTTGGTAAAGGATTGTGTGGGACGTCAAGCAGCATCAACTTAATTTATATATATTTATAATTTTCAGAACTGCATCACAAATATTGGCTTGCTTTTTTTAAAAACTTTTTTGTTGATTCTAAATTATTAAATTTTGTAGTCCGTTAATTTAACTTTATATACCGTATGGATATATGTAGCTGTTTTTCACTTATTGTTCTAGATCAGCAGCTTTATATAAAATGTATTTAGGATAACAATTTGGCTTACTTACCCGCAATTAGTTACCCTTCCTCTTCACTCCGTAGGCTTGGCTAAGATTCATTTCCTTGGATTTCAGTGATCCTTGGTTATTTTCCACGATTATTATAAGAACTTGAACTTCTGCAGGGAAGCTACATTTCTTCGGGGTTATCCAGATGGGTTGGGATGCACACGCGACAGGTGAACTCGGGGGGGAGGCGCCCACTGACTGAAGCTGCTAGAGGGAGAGAGAGAGAGATTGATATACATTTTTATTTTATAATATATAATATTGAAACCAAATATAATAAAATACATAAATTTATGTGCAGACATTCATAACTTAAGCTAGTTTCAGGTATGAATAACCATCCTTACCGGCCAGACTTGTCATTGCACATTTCTTTTCTCCCTTTCTTTGCCTTTTTATTCCTTCTCTCTTTCTCCCAGTGCGGGGGGCTATAAATTTGCACATTACACGAAAAGTTAACACGAATTACCGTTGTAAGTGTGCAAAAATTGCAATTGCAACAAAATGCAGCAAAGTTCTTTACTGTGGTGGGAAAAGGACAGGTAAAGGGACAGGGAAAGGGACAGAAACATAGACTGAAACAAGGACAGAGACAGTAGACAGAAACAGTAGATAGAGACAGCTATAGCTATAGGAACACAGACAGAGACAGAGAAAAAGCGAGAGTAATGGTCCATAAATTTGGCAATTTAAGCTGCCCCACCGGAGGAATTTAACTGAAGCCCAAAAAATAAAAATAATTAAATAAAATAAAGATGAAGAGAATATACAATTTTTAAGCCGCTCAGATATCTATAGATAGTTATCGAAGCGGGACTGTACCCTAATTGGTAGTAAAAGTTTCTCATGAATGTTTTTTTTAGACATTTTATTACAGATTTTTGATTTTAGATTTTTGATTTCAAATTTTTGATTTTAGATTTTTGATTACATATTTTTGATTTCAGATTTCTGATTTCAGAGATCTGAATTTTGATTTCAGATTTAATAATGAGTTCACATGGGTTTGCCTTTGTTCGTTAGCTTAAATTTTCAAAACAAAATATTAAAAAATAAAATATAGAAATCAACAAAAGACGGAAACTCCTGCCAGTCAGAATATAAAATATAAGTCTTGCTTTCTACATTTGTAGACTAGAGTTAAGCCACCATGTACCAGACATGACTGATTCCGGGGACTTCTAACTCGGATTTGGTTGTGGATTTTGGATGCTGATTTCTGGCTACTAAATTCTGTATGCCAGATTCGGGTTAAGGATTCCCTTGCGAGTGGCAAGCCCAACAATGGAGCTCAGCCTGGGTATTAACATAATTTTGTTATGGGCCAAATGTCAGCGGAGATGGAGGACCACAACACATTGGCTTTTGGTCCAATCAGAGGCTGAACCCGGAGCCTTTGTTCCCATTTCCCGGAACGGGAAAACTGCATTTGGCATTCTGCGGTCACTTTGCGGCACTCGGATTGCATTTAGCTCGATTTGCAAATCGTTTTTAGGTCCACTGTCTGCCATCCAATTGTGGCAAACTAATGCCAAATTTTTTGGGGGGAGTTGGGAGGAATTTTTGAAGCCATTTTTAGAATGTTTTTCCCTATTTATATATATAGTTTTCAGTCTCTACTTTTTATTTCTGATAGGCTTGTCATTTTTTTAATTAATATAGCAGAATCCTCGCCTAAATTTGTGTCTTAGTCTTTAGATTTAAGGCACACAAATCACAGCCAAGAAACCTCCTCAGTCTTAATACAAAAACAAATAAAGGAATATCTCTTATTGTTGTTTGAATTATACAAAGCCAACGTTGGCTTCAATGAACTGAATAAATAAATACGTTAGACATGTCATGACTAAGTAGCATTAATATTTACCTAAGCCCATTATGATTGTTGATTGATTTGAAATTAATTTAGAAGCCACAACAATGTTTGGGTTTGCCCCCCCCAAAAATAAATATCCTCAAGGATGAATATCCCGAAGGGAAAATGCAATGAAAGAGCCAGATTAAACTGTAATTTGCAATGCATGTAATTATATAAAGCACAAAGGAAGCGGAAGCGGAAACGGCAACGGAAACGGATGCTATCTTCAACGCTACAAAATGGCTGCCAGCTGCCGGAAGGAACGTTCTTTGACAGGCCTATCTCTCTCTCTCCCTGCCTGCCTCTGTGTGTGCCTGCTAATAGGATTACGAATTATTTCGGCTAATTGCCACCGACATAACTAATAACAACTGCAGCAAGTCCTCCCACTCCCCAGCTGCCTCACGTAGCCCGTGGCATTTGCATTGCGCCTAATTGTATGCCATAAAATATTAAATTACAAGCCATGCATATGCACAACGTCCCCTGTACCCTCCTTTTCAGGAGTTTAGGAGAATACCCACCCAATCCCAAGTGCCGCCTGCAGCACAATTGCCTTTGTGGTAGGGAAGGGGAAGCCAAGGCAATGGGTTTTAGGATTCTGGCTTCGTTTCTGCAATGGTTAGGCAGCCAGCGTCTATTTATCACGGATTAGAGTTCACAGCCAGAAAGGGGTTAAAGATGGGGAAGAACACCCACTTGGGGCTGCTGATTCTCACACACGGAATACATGATCTTGACTGGGAAATCCAATTGAAAATTAAGGAGATTTCAGGGATGTAAAAGGCGTAGTAAAAGCTTTTTTAAGCCTAGAAAATATATTTTATTTTTTTAATTTAGTTATTAATCTGGTTTATTACTTTTAATAGCCTTAGGATTTATTGGTATTTGGTTTTTTACTATTAATAAAAAGCTAAGGAGATTTCTGGGAAGTAGTAAAGTTTTTTTTAACTCTAAGTTTTGATAAATCAAAAAGAATTGCGATTTATCGCACTGCATTGTTACATATCGATAAATCGATAATGTCCGTAATATCTAATTGGAATCCTGACGTGAAACTGAAAAGTTCTCAATTAAAATTGTGTAACAAAATATTTAAATTAATTGTTTTAATTTAAATTTAAATATTCAATTAAATTATTTAATTTATTCATATTACCCATCTATTTCATATCATTAACCCATATTAAGTAATTGCAAATTTGAGCCCAGAGAGGCCTACGCTTGTCTTAAGCATATTAGCTCTGTACTTGAGCCGAGGCAACCAGGATCAATCACACAATCACACACTTGGGCGACACTCCATTCGCCCGACTATCTCGACATCGCCATCGCCAATCTCCACTCATTTGGGCACTTCATCTCCCTCGGCAAAGGAGACATTGTGTCAGATGCAAGGCCTGAACTTTGCCTCAAGGATGCTGGGTGTGTACGAGGATGTATGGATGTGAGTGGCAGTGTAGCAGTTAATTTATGTTGAGCTCACAGGAGCGCCAGGATCTCAAGGAGCAGCCGCACGTCGAACGGTAAATGTTTATGACGCACTCGAAATTGTCTATCAAGTTCAGCTGACGTCGTTGCCATAAAATGTCACTCTAGGAGAAGTTGGGGTAAAGAGGATGTATACAGGGATATATATACATATAAATATATATTTACATACATATATATGTATACAAGGACATGAGGCAGGTTGAACTAAGCCGGTTTTCTTAAGAGCACGCGTTTTTCCTGAAGCTTAGTTCCAATTGGAATAGGCAGAAATGCATAATAAATATAAATAAATATTTAAAATTTATTTATAAATTTCTTTATAATTTATTAATTATTTAGGGTTTTTAAATTCGATTTTTAACTCTGTACAAATACCTTCCAGTCAGAAATCAAACAAACCGTGCTTGAAATTTGCAATCCACAAATGTGGATCGTATTCCCAGGATCTCTCTCTCTCTCTTTAAGAGAGCAGAAGAGAGCAAGAATCAGAAACACAAAAACGAAGAAGAAAAAACTTAGCATGAGATGAGGGCAGACCAAAGGAAAATATGCAGAGGAGAAAAAAACAGAAAGAGAGAAAAGCGAAATACAATAAAACTAAGGAAAAGTAAATAAAGCTTACTAAACTTTAAGAGAGCAATGTTTAACTTTACTTACCAATTGTTTGCCGCGTCCAAATATATATTCTATAATTTTAAAAATCACTGGCACTTTCTTCACTTAACCACAGCAAACAAAAATAAAAATAAATAAAAAAAAACGAACGGCACTTTTCAGCCGTTCTTTGCCCGGTTTTTACATTTTGCCTTACTCCTTTTCTCCGCTTCGCTTTTACCGATCAAAGCAAGGAGACGAACACAAAAGCAAAGCGGAAACTAACGGCACTTGCTCGCATCACTGGCACTTTTTTCACTTAAGCCACAGAAAAAACTAAACAAAAACGAACGGCACTGTACCGTTTTTACATTTTTTTCTTATTCGTTTTCTCGGCTTCGCTTTTTGCCGATCAAAGCCAGAAGAAGGACACGAAAGCAAGGCGGAAAGTGACGGGACAAGCACTGACGCGCTCTGTCTCCCTCGCACTCGCACTTGCAATGGGAGTAAAATAAAACTGAAATAAAACCGAACGCTACGCCGTCCGGGCATAGATTTTTCCTGCTTTCGATCATATTTCCTTTTTCCAAGGCACGACAATGTTTTTCCGCACTTTTCCGATCGTTTTTACCCAGTTTTAAGCCCGTTTTCGGAGGAGCACGCGTTTTTCCTTCCGAACAACTTGGATAGAGATGGGAAACTAACGATAGTTCAATCGATAGTATCGAATGTTCGCTTTTAAAACATCGAATGGTGCCTTTATCGATCGTTTCCCAGCTCTAGCGATAAAAGAAAAAGAAATGGCGGAGTCCTGGAGAGTCTCCAGTGGAGAGTGCCGAATAATCGTAAGCCCCAAGCGGAGAGAGAGCGACAATTCTCCAATCCTTCCTTGGCAATGCCAACGAACGAAGGATGAAAGGAACGAAGGAAGCACGATCCGCTGTTCTGTTTACATTTTTATTTAAAGCTTAGTTCTGATTGGAATAGGCACAGATTTTAATTCATAATAAATATAAATAAATATTTATAATATATAGTACATAGGTAAAATTTATTTCATTAACTAAAAAAAAAAAAAGGACTACAACTTTGGCTGCTGCTTTCTTCTTTTGATTGAATATTTAATTCAATATGTCGCGAGGCCATTTCGCTGCGAGTTCTTTACGATGCCGCGCCAGGACTTTTATCGTCCTTCGTCTCCTTCTCCTCCTGCGTGCGATTCCTAATTAGAAGAAGCCGGAGCCCCATAAACATTTTATGCGCCCCTCATCCTCTGCGCAAAAATCCAAACCAATCCAATCGAAACTTTTCCCCCGACGGCATCACAAATTGTGGCTTTTGGCAGCATGAATTTTCAAATTTTTTTCAGATATATTTAAGGGGCTTAAGCTGCTAAAGAAGGCAAATTAGTTATGAAAAACTCCAGAGATTATCATTAAAAATAAAAAAAAATATTATGAATAAAAAATATTTTAAATAAATATAAAATTCTAAATTAAAAGAAAAGACTTAAAAAAGAAAATAATGTAAAAATCAACTTAAAAAAAAGATTATTAAAGAAATAGCAAATACTGATTCTCTAGATATATTTTT
The DNA here is from genome assembly GCA_008042715.1 of Drosophila bocki. Taxonomy (NCBI): domain Eukaryota; kingdom Metazoa; phylum Arthropoda; class Insecta; order Diptera; family Drosophilidae; genus Drosophila; species Drosophila bocki. Next base: position 43,914 of record VNJY01001990.1, on the reverse strand, counting down.
CTATAATAAATAATATAATTTTAGCTTGTAAAAGTATCTTAAATATTTAATTAAATTTATTTTTAGAATTTTATATATATGAAATCTTCAAATTTCCAAATTAAAAGAGAAATCTTGTTTTAAACACAAAATTAAAATCATAAAGTAACTTAAAAAATTGTTTATATAAATAATAAACATATAAAAAATCTCCTAATATTTTTTAATAATATATAAATTTATTTTTCGCTTGTCAAAAATATCTTAAGTATTTTTTTTAATTTATTAAGGTATTTAAAAATTCAATTTCAGGCCAAAAACTATTATTAAATTTGTTTTTCGATCACTTAAAAGTTGTTAAGTGCAATTAATAAAAAAATACAATTTATTATTCATAAATTTACTAAAAATTTGTTTAAAACCAATGAAGCTTTTTTTGAAGTGCTCTCCTTCCCCAAAACTGAATGTTTCATTAAAATGTTGTCCAAATGTTTTATGACCCGCTCAAAACAAAGCCAAAAAGTGGACAAATTATAATGAAAGCCAGGCAAAAATAATTCGGAAACCCGCTAGAGGATTGGGAATATATTTTTGGGGGGGCCACTAAAAACTCAGCAGCTGGCAAATTATGGCCATAAGACGGCGGCCATCATAAAAACAAACATACACATTTCGATGGAAGCCAAATTGTTTCAATTCCCTTACAAGTGGTACCGCCCCCTTCGCTTCCCCTCACAGGATTCTCTCTAAAAAAAAAAACAAAAAAAAAAACGAGTGAAAAGGAATTTATTTATTTTAGAAGGTAGAAGTTCTTATACCCTTCAGGGGATCGTTTTTATAAGTTATGGAGATATATATCGATGAGAAAAATCTGTTTAAAATATCGATAAAACAATTATATTGAAATATATTCGAGAATAGAAAATACCAAACAGAATATTATTAAATTTTATAAATGAGATATTCCTATGGCTAATTCAAGTTGTCAAATGACAAAATAAATACTCTTCATCCATTGGTTGGGCCTTACAAACCCCTGAACAAAATTTAAATACTCTTTTTAGGGTATAAAAAACAAGCAGCAGCAGGCTGCCCCGCTTGTCAATAATGTCAACAATGTTGTTTGTTGCTCCATAAATTACGAGCGACAACAACAATGGCCAAAGGTCCTTGCCAAGGAGCAGGGGATCGCAGCCATTTTATTATTGCAGCTGGTGACCAATCCCTCATCCCCACTTCCCGCTCTCACTTGGAGCGCAGAAATGGAGAAAAACATACGAAAAGTGGACAGTTGACGGCGCATTTTATGACTGTGTCCCCTCTCATTGGCATGGCCACCACCCTTGGCCTTCAGCCTTCAGCCCTTAACCTTTCTTTATGTCATGAAAATATTTGTTGATTTCATTCCTTTCTGGCTTCGCATCATTTGATGGGAAAAGTCAAGAAGGACAACGAGCTCGCATGCAAAGAATATTTTTGTTTCTTTATTTATTTTGTTTTTTTGAAGACTCGACATATGCACACTTTCAGAAAATATTTAAATGAAAAAAAGATGAAAGAGTTAATATATAGAAAATGTTGAATAAATATAGAAGAATTAGAGAAGGAATAATGCCTAAAAATTGTTTAACAAATTTTTTAAAATAGTCTAAAACCTTTCCTGTTCCATCAATCCATAAGCTATATTTCCCAACTTAATTTTCCTCTTGATGCTTTTTCTTGCTTTCCCAAACAACTCAAAGGTTAAGACCAGCCAAAGTCTTTTCCTAATAAAATCAACAAAAAAAAGCTCTAAAGCTTAGACATAAAAAGAAAATATAAATATTACTCCCGACACAAGCAAAGAAAAATAAGCCAGGCAAATAATGCTTTACACTATTCAAAGCCAATCAAAATCATATTACGCATACGCCACCGTTGCCACTGGGAAAACAGCCAAGGAAACAACAACAACAACAAACAGTAAGAGAAGGAGGAAAAAGAAAATGTGGAAAAGCCCAGACAGACATCAAAATGCATCAAAATGTTGCGCTAAACTTTATTCACAGGCAAGAGCCACAGCCACAGCCGCAGTCGCAGCCGCAGGCCAAATGAAATACAAAAATGCATTTCGGGAATGCAAAAAGAAAATAGAGGAAAATGGGAAAATGAAGAAAATGTCTGGGAAAAATAGGAAGAGAGAGAATGAGAACACATCTATGTAGTATTTGCGCTCAGGAGCGCGTAAAGAAATATGATAATCAAAGCTTACAAACCAAGCCAAGAATGGATTGGATGATGAAAAAGTGGGTGGGTGGTCACAGGAATATGAGAGAAAACCAGGAAAAATCCAGAAAAATCCTAAAAAGAATCCTGAAAATTCAATGGGAATAAAATACTCTTTGATTGATGGCATTTCATTAAAGAAATGCAAGACTCTAAGGGTTCAAGGAAAGTCCTGGTTATGTTTTGAGGGTTTTTGGTTCTAATTTAAGAAAATAAGTAAAAAATGTAATAAAAAATATTTTAGAGTCAGCAGAAAGGGTTTATAATTTAAGAATTAATATTGAGGTAGTAAGATTAATATTAAGTATCCCTTAAACAATTTTTCAATAATTTTAAAACATTTTTTAGAAAATTCAATGGTTATGTATTTAAGGTCTTGGACTTTTCTTATTGAAAAAAAATTATAAAAATAGTAATAAAAAAACTGTTTAAGTCAGCTGAAAGGGATAATATTTAAGATCTTAAAATAATATTAAAAAATGTATATTGTTTATAATACTTTACAAAATTTGTAAATAATTTAAAACATTTAAAAAAAAAATTCGAAAAGTAATAAATTATTCTTCTAAAAATCAGAAATCTTCAATAAAACAATTTTTAACACCTTAATTCCGCTTCCGTAACTTCTTTTCATCGTTTATAGAATTTATTAAAGGACTTCCTATATGTATACAATATGTATATGTATATATCTCCAACATCCCCCTTAAAACTCACTTTATCCTTCCATTTTTGGCGTCGACATCGTAATGCTGAAAATGTTATTGTTAAATGTTAGTTTTGTTATGCAAACACACATACACACACACACACTCATGTGGAAATTCAGGAACTGTGAAAATATGAATAGTCAAAGTCGAAGTCGGCCATATGTTCGCTCCAACTTTATCCCACAAAGCATTCGGAAAACGGCAAAAAGAAGAGTTGAAAATCCTGCACACAAAAAAAAAATAAAAAGATGGTAGGGTGAGTAGCAGGTTTTTCTTTCTGTGTACACAAGAAAAAAAATATTGGTAACAAAGAAGATATAGGTAATATATATTAAATAGATTTCTTAGATATATAAAAAAATCCTTTTGCTGATTTTAAATCTCTTTAGAATTTTCTATGAGGTTTCAAATCTCTAAATAGATTATTTTATTTATTTAAAAATATTCAAAAAAGTTTTTAGAGATTTAGAGATGTGTTAAAAAATAACCCTCTTTTTTAGATATATTAAATATTATTTTTAAAGATTTTAAATCTCTTTAAAATTTTGTAAGAGGTTTCAAACCTCTACATATAATTTTTTATCTATATAAATACATTTAAAAGAGTTTTTTAGAGATTCAAAACCTCTTAGAAAACTTTAAAACGATTTAAAATCTCTTAAAAAATTTGAAACCTTTAAAAAAAATTCTGAAGAGATTTAAAATCTCTAAAACAAATCTATTTAGATTTAAAATATATTTTTTTTGCATTATTTAATGTTTTTTTTTTTAAGTTCTAGTATATTTTATCATTATTATAAATTTTCTTAACAATTTGTTCCCCCTTTTTTATCCTCCCCCCTTTTTTTCGCCCTGTGCATGTGTGTGGGTGGCAGCAGTGCTAATGGGAATTTGTGTTGTGCCTCAACAGTGGAGGAAAAGTGGAAAAGTGCGCTTGGAAAACTCCACTGGCACGTCTTGCACTTTAAGCTGCAATAACCAGGAAAAGACAGCAGCAGCAACAACATCAACAATATCAGCAGCAGCAGCAGCAGCAGCATGAAAATGCAGTTTCCGTTGCGTAGGCACCGAGAGGAAACTCCCCGGAAAATGCAGAGTTGAGAAAGAGGGAAAAATGCAGTAACAACATTGCAAAGCGGCCACGTCGAAATTTTTATGCACAAAATCGTAAAGTGGCAGCGAGTGCTAAAAAAAAATATACAAAAATAAAAAAAAAACGGGAAAAGAAGGAAGGCCCGGCGGGGAATTTGCCTGCAACTTGGTTGCCACATGTTGTGGCTGCGGAAAAGTTTATACACCTCCTGCGACCCAATCCACAAAACAACAATAGGACAAGAAAAACAACAAAATGGAAAAATTTACAACAAATAGAATAAATACAAAAAATTACGCATACGCCCAGTTAGCAGTTGGAGGAAAATCTAGTGTAGAGTTAGCCACAAAATTACAGGTAAATACATTTTATTTTATCTTTAATTTTAAGATTTATATTTTTTATATTGATATTTTTAATATTGATATTTTTAAGATTTTTATTTTTTAAGATTTTTATTTTATCAGCTTATATATTTTAACACCCATTTTCTTCCCAATTCTTCTTCGAAATATTCCCAAATTTCCACTGAAATCCTTTTTAAGCTTCCTTCTCTTCTCCTATATTTAAAACTAGTATTTTCCCGTTACTTTTATTTATTTTTTTTTTTTAACAAACATTTCTTTGGGGGCGCATCATGAATATGCAATGTTGTGGCAGCAACAAAAAGTATTTGTTGGTTATTGGCTTTTAGCTGCTTCGGCTTCTGGGTTTTTGTTCGAAATTCCTGCTGTTTTTTTCCAACATCCTGCGGTCATTTTTCGGCTTTTGTTCAATTGTGCATACTAGAAGAAGGCGTTGCAGACTTCAGCTGCTGCAGGACGAAAAGGGATGAGTTCCTGTAGGAGAACCATTAATAATGCCCTGCCTGGAGAGAGCTCCTGACAAATGAGCGAGTCCAGGAAACCCAAACGACTTCATTTCGCCAAAGGCACTGGGGGAAAAAGCTGGTAAATAACAAAGGTAAGTTTCTATAAAGTTGGTAAATTATTATAAAAATTAAAAATGGCTAAATAATAAGGATAAAATCTTGTAAAAGTGCCTGAAAATGTATTTTAATATTTTTTAGGAATTTCTGAAATTTTTAAATAATTTAAAATATTATTTATATTAGTATTTTAATTATAATAAAATATAACTTTTAATTATAATATCTAAAAAAGGTAAATAATAAGACTAAAGTCCTTTAAAAGTGCTTGAAAATTTCTTTTAAATATTTTTGAAGCTGTCTGAAATGCTTAAAAATTTATTTAAATATTTTGAAAGCTTTCTAAAAATATTTAATAATTTTAAATAATTTAACAATTCATTTTTAGACCCCTAAAAGTAAGTTTTAATAAATTTAATCATATTTTTTCTTTGTGTGGTGAGGTGATGGTGAAATTTTCTGTAGTCCGAAAGCGTTAACAATGTAATCCATATTTTTGCTGCTTGATTGCCAGCAAATTGAAAATGTCAAGTGCATACACACACACACACACACACACACACACACCCACACATGAAAAAGGGGGGTAGGGGAAAAAATGGAAATTGCTAGGAAAATATCAGCCAGGGAAAAATGTCTATTCCTAAGATTAACTTGAATTTTATACTTTTTTTTATAGGGAAACATATAGTTATAATTATAAATATATTTTAAATAATATTATAAAAATATTTAGAAAATAAATTATATATATAAATAATAAATATAAATAATAAATAATATAAAAATAATTATTAATAAATTATCACCCTCTTTATTAAATAAATAAATATATAAATTTCTTGTTGTCCCCCTCAATCAACTTTAATATTTTAAGCTAAGCTCTTACCACACAATTTTTGTCCGATTTAAAATTCGCCATTTCCCCAGTCCCAACCCCAAAAAAAAAAGAGAATACGCACACACAAAAGTCGTATAACAAATTTTGACAGAAATATAAAACAAACAAATATTATTGCGAACTTCACGGCTGCTTTATCAAATATTTAACTCGCTTTTCATTGTCTGCTGGTGCTTGTTGCTGCTTTTTGTGGGTTTTTGTGGGCTGCCATCGTTGTTTATATGCATAAATTTTATTACACATATGCTTTTGTTTATGCGACTCGGCACAATGGCAACAAAAGTTAATGCAACATAAAATTTTCATTTTTTATTTATCACGAAATTTTCTCCACTTCTTTTTTTTTTTGCTTTGTTTCTGGCTGTGTTTTTTGTTGTTGTTTTTGGTTCTTGTTATTTTTTTTACACTCCCTTGAGGGCAAATAACAAAATCAAAGGAGAATAAAATAAAGCATAAAACAAAGGGAAAGTGAGGGAGTAAGGATAAAGGTATAGACTATTTGATGTTATGATATTTATATATATTTTATTGATTTTTATAGAAAATTTATTAAATAATTTAAAAAGGAGAAAATGGAATATTAAAAACGGATTTATTTAATTTTATTAATTATTTATTTATTCAATTCCTTTAATTATTTAACAATTTCTAACTAAGTTAATTTTTATTTACAAATATTTCAACAAATATCTACTGGAATCCAAATGTTAAATATTTTTTTATAATCTTTTAAAGGCCTGAAACTATTTTCTTTATATATAAAAACATTTTCCACATTTTTTAAACACTTTATAAGTCACTTTAAAAATCTTTACAAAATTCCCTGGCATTTTATAAGCTTAATATTATATTTTAAAATTTTGTATTATTGGTTTTAAATATTTTTAAATATGTCTTACTATTTTAAAATTTGTTTAAATATATGTATAGTATTTTTAAATATTCCTATAGTATTTTTAAATATTTTTAAAGTATTTTTAAATACTTTTAAATATTTTTAAAATGTTTTAAAATATTTTTAAATATTTTTAAATGCTTTTAAATACTTTTAAATTTTTTTAATTTTTTTAAATACTTTTAAATATTTTTAAATATTTTTTTAATATTTCATAATATTTGTTTTTAATTTTTTAAATACTTTTAAATATTTTAAAAATATTTTAATAATTTTTAAATACTTCAAAATATTTTTTAAATATTTTTTAAGCCTAATACTCTCTCTTTTTGCTGCCCAACAGGCGCAGAAACAAAAAGCGCTCGTAATAAAACTGCCACACACATGGTACATGGCATAAACCACAGACGTGGGCCACGCCCCCAACTCACAGACACACACACACTGGCATAGGTATGTGCACATATATCAGAAATATGCTAAATCAGCATATTTGCGAGTTTATTTACAAGGACATTTATAAAAATTTACGGCCCTGCCGTAAATTGCAGCCGCCGGGCAGGTCTTGAGATTTATGCGTCGACGATTATATCAGAGGGTTAAAAGGGGGGCATCCATATGTGGGTGTCAAAAGGGGGAGGTGGGTTAAAGGCCTACACAACTTCAAACTAAAATTCAAGAGGGGTTTAAAATGGAGATGACCTAGAAATTAAATTTACTTTTATTGTTAAATAATTTTCATAAAAACAATTCCCAAAGTCACTTATTACTTTATTTACAATTCCAAAAATATTAATATTTTATAGAAGTTAAAAATAGATGCTAGAAAAAATTATTTAATTTAATTTCTTACAGGACATGACCTTCTGCTTGCCTTTCAGCTTCTTAAAGGATCCCTTAGCTCTCCCCGGCTTCATTCATCATTTGGTGGCTGTCATGCTCCATCTTCGTCTTCCAGGATGGCGAATCAATTTGTGCCGAGCAGCAGGGTTGCCTTTAGAGTTGCCATCAGCAGCAAAAGCAGCATCATCTCTTGCTGCAGGCCGTCGCCTGTTCACCATCGTTACACAAATATCATTGGCGTTAATCCTTTTCTACATCATCAAACAATTTCATCAAATAAATCCAAAGTGATTTGTATTTGTCACACACTTTTCAACTGCTGCCATTTCGTGTTTCGTTTCCGTTTTCCGTCTGCATCCTGCCATCTCTGCCATCCTTCCATCCTGCCTTGCTAACGGTGCATGGCTCACCAACATGTCTGCAGGTTGTGCAGCTCCACGGTTCGCCTGCTCCTGGATGTTTTGCTCTTTTGAAGGGGTATAGGAGAAATTTAAGGGGTTTTTGCTGCATTTTAGGAGTTACTTGAGGGTTTTTTGTTAATAATAATTGTTACTGTAAAGTGTCTGTTAAAAGTGTTGGTTACATAATACGATTTTATGTGGATTCTCTGTGGGTGAAGTCAATATTAAATGAATTTAAATATTAAATATACTAAAAAATATTATAATAATTATATAATAATAATTATAAATATTAAATATACTTTAAAGTGTCTGTAAATTATCCTAGGGATAAATATTTACAGTTAGTAGAAAGGTAAAACCGTTTTTAAGTGTCTGTAAACTTATAGTTTAATTATAAAATATATAGTAATTAAAATTGAAAAGGCACTTTAAAATAAATTTTTTTAAAATAATAACAGTGCCTGTAAACAAACAGAAAGGTTCATATAGAAAAACCTACTGTTAAGTGGCTGTTTATGAACAGGAAGTTTCATTAACCGAAAACTTAAAAGCTAAAAACTAAATTTAAAAATCTTAAAAATTAAAATTTTTAAAAACGAAAAATATAAATTCCAGTAACAGTTAAATATGTATTTTTCAAAATTTTTTAATTATAAAAAATTCACAAAAATAGAGTATCTTCTTCAAGTCCTTTCCACAGACTCCTTGCCTTTTCAGCTCCACCAACTTCTCTTTTTTTTAGACTCCACTCACCGTCCTTTTTCCTGCTCGCTGATTGACTGACATTGCTGGAGCGAAAACCCCCCCATTGCTCCCCTAAGCTTTCAACACCCCTGCCCAGCCCCCCTCTCCAGGATTTTTCCCCAGCCCTGCCACTCTACTCTACATTTTGGCCCCACTGTGCATTTGCTGCATGTTTACTTTGCTACATTTCTCATTTAATGCCTTGGCAATGACGTTGGCGGTGATTGAAAAGTTTGTTCTATGGGGGTTTAAGGGTGTGGGGAACAAGGATTACCAACTGCGGTGGCTCCTGTGACACACATCGGAGGAATATCCTTGATTAAGGCTATGCGGAGCCATCAGGTGGCACAACACAGACACAGGACACAGGAGGGTGTTCTCCCCCGATACATATACATATATGTATATTTATCTAGGCGGAGGCCGAGAGTCGTGTCGAATTGGTGGATTGAGCCTACGCTGAGCACGCAATCATCTGGTCCATAAAGCACAGGATGCCAAGTGCAGACGGTTTCGTGTTACACGTGAGCCGAGCCATTTGATTTTCGAGAGGGGTTCAAAAGCGTAGGAAATCCGACTATAACATCGGGTATTATGCCCAGTGCACTGTGAAAAAATTATTATATAATCTGATTTTATTATTAAAAGGAATATATATATGGTTTAATAGGATGGAAAATGACTTCTTCACCTAGAAAAAATATTATCTTATATTATAAAAACTTTTTTTATATTAAAAAATTTCTTATAATTCTCTTGATTTTTTTTATTTGAAAAAATTCATAACTCAGCCAAAAAGGCACTGATTTTAGTTTTTATAAAATTATTAAGTCTGCATACTTTATTTAAAATTTAAAAAAATTCAAATTTTTGTCAATTTGTTAACATTTAAATTTTTATCAAATTTGGAAAAAAAAAATTTTTTTAAATAAAATTTCTTCGGAGATGGCTAAAACGATTCGCCTTTTAATGCTGATCAATAATATATATGATTTATAGGGTCAGAAACGACTCCTTCACTGCGTTCCAAGCTGCTGACTGAATTATAAAACCCAAAAAAAAAAATCCCTTTTCTATATATTATATAAAATTGGTTTTGATATTAACAATTTTCGTATAATTAAAAGTCTTTTATAAGCTTATAACAATATAATATTAAAAAAACAAATTTATAATAAATAATAAAATGTAAATAAAACAAAAACAATTTAAAATCCATTAAAATTGTGCCCAAAAAAGTATGCTACAAATTGGTATTTGTACAAAAATCAACTGATTTTCTGGTAAAACCATCAAAAAATCTTTTTTTTTCTTATAAACTTTACTTCTTTAAGAATGCTTAACAAAATTTTCCATATAAAAATATTATAAATATCTTATTTATGTTTAAAATCCCTAGTTTTCTGCCAGTGTATCGAAGCGTTGACATCGCCAAAGCAAATCAAAGTCAAAAACGGGATGCACACATGCAGAGTTTGGGGACGGGTTTACCCCTCCCCCCCCCCACGTTCACTGGTTGCCTAAGCCGATGCCAAAGCTTGCCTAATCACAACTGGCATGGCATTTGCATTGAACTTTAACCTTTTCCACCTACACACACACACACACACGCCCGGAGATTTTCACAGAAAAGCTTCTTCTTTTCAAACTACAAATTTTCACACGCCAGTGTCCGTGTCCTTCAGCGAATGTCACCAGCTCCCTCTCTCTCTCCCCCTCTCTCTCTCTCACTCTCGCGGAGGTAACTGAATTTTCACACTCACAAATGAGCTTTTAAATGCTTCTTCCGATGCTGACTGTACTTCCGGCACTGGCAATAAAATGTCAAATAGCAAAATGTGTTAAGGGGAATCATTTTATCGAAAATTTGCTTTTTTTTTTTTTGTTTTTTATAATAAAAAAATATATTTTAATTATAGTCAGAAGCTAGTAATGCAGGAAGTAGCCAGTTCCGACCCCATAAACCATATATATTCTAGATCAACATCAAAAGGCGAATCGTTTAAGCCATGTTCAGAGAAAAATTAATTTTTAAAATTTGTTTTTCCAAAATTTAATAAAAAATTAAAATGATAAAAAATTGGTGAAAATTAAAATTTTTGTAAATTTTAAATAAAGTATACAGACTAATTAATTTTGTAAAAACTAACTCAGAACAGTTTTCCGAATTAAAATTAGTGACTTTTTGGCCGAGTTATGATATATGTATTTATGATCTAGCCATGTCTGTTTGTCCGTCTGTTTGTCCGTCTATTTGTCCGTCTGTTTTTCACCCGTTTGTCCGTTTCTACGCAAACTAATCCTCAGCTTTAAAGCTATCCAAATTAAAAAGTAGTAATTTTGAACCCCTAATTATAGGTTACGATTCTAAAATATGAAAAATCAGCTAAATAGAAATAATTAAATTATAAATAAATAAATATTCTGTATGTTTCCATACTACTTCCCTTTTACCTGCAAAACCCTTTATTTCCGCCACCTTGAGAATTCAAAAAGTTCACCTGGAAGCCACACACACACACACCCTCGCTCTCTCACCTGTTTTTTTGTAACCCCCTCCTTTCTCCATTTATTTGCATACTTTATTCCATTTCGCTTCACCTTTGTCTGTCTGTACGCCAATTAAACTTCAATTGCCTGGCGCAGGTGCACACAGGTGGGGCTGGAGGTGGATAGGGTGAGATATAGGTAGAAGGGGAGGCTTCGGGAGCAGCTTTTTTAATTAAACTTGGCTGCAGAGTGCAGCGGGCAGCCTGCAATCCACCCCTACCCCATATCCCTACTCCCTCTTCCGCAAATTGATGACTTTAATCAGGCATCAGCCACTGTAATGACACTTTATGCGTGGCCCAAGGATTCAGGGACGTAGAGCAGGAGCATGGACAGGGTCTGGATCAGGGGATACAAATACTTATCGCTATAAATTAATCGAAGTTGGCTCACGGTTTGGGGCATCAATAAGCGGCAATGCGGGAAAAACTTTGAAAAATGCCAAAAGTCAATTTTGGGGCTAACCCTGAAATCAGTCCACTTTCCAAGTCCCTCTTACCCCTTTCCCCCCCTTTTATTTTCTACCCACCATTCAGTTAACCCTTTTCCGAGGGGCGTATAGTTTTTCCTTTTTCGCCTGCCTGCTTTTCTTTATTTTTCTACCCTTGTTAAGTGCCAAAGAGGGTATATTGACTGTGGTTTATTTAGTTTCTGCCGCACAAAAGTATGCTTTTTATTTAAACATTATAATTTAAAGCATACTTTTAAGCGAAGAAATGTGTGATTTAAATTCTCTTTTTTTTTAATTGTCTAGTAGATTATTATATTTTATTATTTAAATTTATTTAACAAATTAAGTGATTTATATATTAATTTTCAGTTTTTTAGTTTTAGTTATTTATTTATTTTTATTAATTTATTTGTATTACTTTATTTTTTATTAATTTATTTTTATTAAGTTATTTTTATTAATATATTTTTATTAATTTATTTTTATTAATTTAGTTTAATTAATTTATTTTTATTAATTTATTTTTTAATATATTTATAGTTATTTATTTTTATTAATTTATTTTTATTAATATTTTTTATTTTATTTTCTTTTTATTTATTTATTTTTATTAATTTCTTTTTATTTATTTAATTTTCCCCTTATATTAAATTAGTAAACTAAGTAATAGGTATTTCCCAAGTCCATCATCTAAAAAAAACCTAACTTTTTCGGCTCGCCTGCTTCAATTGCCATGAAATTTATGTGCCGTCGCTCAGCGTGAACTTGATGCGCATAAATCCACATGAAACGGATATTAAAAAGCATGAAACGAGCCAATGCTAATGCCAATACCAATCCCCAAACTCCAGTTAACCCTCCTCCACATCCTTATTGACTATGTATTATATAGCTGATTGACTCGGATCCCTGTTGTTGGCTTTGTTGGCTTAAATTATGAACTTATAAATTGACAGCGGGCATTGGAATGCTCCTTCTCATTTCTAAAAACCCCTTCTCCTCCTTTGTTCAGAGGCAGGAAGTTGGCCAAGAAGGGTTAGCGTTGCTTTTGGGGGGCAGAGGGGTCTTAACTAGATTTCTGGCTAAGGGGCTTAAGGGCCGGATGGACTCAAAGTCCTTATCCCCGGCTCAGATAATTGACATTTTGTTTGGCAAACGATAAGCGATTGTTGGTCCTATCAAATGACGACGTTGGGTGAGGGGTGTTAAGGATAGGCTGGGGTACACCAAGGGGTTAAGCCAACGAACTTTTACTTTTGACCTTAAAAAAGAACGTATGGAATGCTGGAAATGTTGAATTTTGTTAGGAAGTTAAGATATCTAAAAAAGATATATCTATTATATAGTAAAAAGATATATCTATTATATAGTAAAGTATCTTTAAAATCTCTAGCAAAGAAAATATAATCTATAAAAAGCAAGCTAAATATAGTAAGATGGGTAACGGCCATACATTTTGAAATTTCTTGATAAAATTTAAATGTAATTTAAATTGTACCAAAAATATATATATTATCTTATAAAACTTGTGCTCAATTCTTATTTACTTCAAGAATTACCCAATAATCCTCAAAGTGCCTCCAAAATAATCCTACTAAACGTTCTCTAGAGCCGTTTTCATCTCATAGATATGCAAAGCTAATCGAATTGCCAGCTTCCAAAACTGCACTTAAACCTTGACCAACCCACCCAGAGTACCAGTGTCACTCTGAGAAAAGGAAAGCCAGAGAAGAGACGATGACGACGACGACGAGCTTCACCTGAACAAGGCCTACGGAATTTTCCCAGGCACTCCCTTTTGGCCAATTCAATTCAATTCCGAGAGACACAAGTCGGGCAGGCGGCTTACTGTCAGATGTATCTGTAAGTGGCAGTTCCATCTCGAAAAGAAGATCCCCGGCCTTGGGCCTGCCGCTGGCATATTTGATTTTGTAATTTGCATTTGATAAGCACAACTCTGGCAGGACTTACCACCCCCTACAGATCCCTCTCCCTCTTTCTCGTCCTTGGTTACAGTTTCAGTCAGTTTTGCAGCCTTTGTTTTGTTTTAATTCCATTGAAATGAATTTATCTATGGCAAACCAGAAGCAGCAGCCAACGGCTCAGTTTGTGTGTGTTTTCCCTAAAATTCCATTATTTTCCTTTTGCGTTTTTGGTTTGTGAAAAGCCACAAAAGATTTTCCATTTAGCCAACATCAACAAAGAGTCAAATTTTGTGTTTTTTTTTTTTTGCATATATATATCATTAATATTTATTTCTCAACTTTCTTTTCTAAAAAAACTCAAGCGAAATTATTTTTATATATTCAAAAATAAAAATTATATATTGCTTAACAATATTCATAATAATTAATAATAATAACAACTAAACTTCGGACTTGCATTTTTATCACGCATTTAAATTTACAAAATTAAGATTTAAAATTAAAAATATATAAATTTCGGGAGGGGCAAGCATCATTGAAAGCGTAAAAAAACAAATTATGGAATTTTTGTATTTAAAATTTTGGCAAAAAACGTTAACTTTGAGTTCGTTCTCTTTTCTCCGGGTTTGATTCACATGGATGAGGGGGTTTTTTTTTGATAATGGATAATGGTTTTTTTTTGTGGTTATAATGGAACATGGAAATTCGAGGAGTTACTGGACATTCCTATAGTTTTCTTTTCACTTTTACGGCTTTCATTTCGTATAGTTTATAATAATATTTTCGTGTATATATATAAATACGAGTTCGTACGATTAGATTTAGTTTCTTATCAACGAGTAAGTTGTACTTGGGGTAGGAGGAGTATAACAAGAAAAGGTTAGTTAGGCTCCGGCCAGCCGAAGCTTTGAATACCCTTAGGGAGGCTTACAAAATTTAGGGTGTTATTTTAAATACTGATTTTAGGCAGTAAACAAATTGAAAATGTGATATAAATCGAGGAAATATCAATAATAAATATTTAAAATTCAAGTTTTTAAAATTTAAAGTATCGAAAAATATCAATGTTATCGAAAAAATATCGAAAATAATCAAATTTACAATTTATTTGTGTTTTTTAAGAATTATATTTAAAATATTTTAAAAATTTAATTTTTAAAAACTTCTCTCTCTTTTCCTTTCTCTCTATCTCTTTTTATTTGATGCAGTTCGATATAAAAAAAGGAAAATCAATTCATATATCGAATTCCAATCAAAAAATCGATATTTTACGATACATCTGGTAAAGATATATCTGATAAACGGACACAAAATACAAAAACTAACATAACTTTAGCTCTATAAAGGTATTCAGATTTATATATATATATTTATATATAGATTGGCAAACACATTTTACAACTGGCATTCTTTAAACCTGCCAATTGAATAATATTTTTTGTGCTGTGCATGTGCCTTCTTGACTTTTGTTTTTGTTTCAAAATACAGTTGAACTTTGCTCGTTTAATATTTTATTTTTTTTAACTAAGGCTTACAAATTAGCAAGTTTGTTTGCTTTTCTTTAGCTAGAGAGGAAAAATGTTTCGCTAGGGTGCACTACCTTCTTTAGTTTTGTAAAAAAAAAAAAAAAGTTCGCTTTAGGTTTAAGATATATAAAAAGTTCTTTTGTTTATTTATAAACCATCCAAATATTTAGCTGCATTATGTTTTTGTTTTAGAAGTTCAGCTGTATTCGGATGAACGTTTTACTTAAGCCTTTGAAAGAAGTTATTAGCTTTGAGGTGCGTTTTTAAGGTTTAATACTTGTGTACACATACAGGGGGTATTATATATATACATATATATATATCGATTAGGGATGTATATCGATAGACAAAGGCCTAAATTATCATCTTGCTTAAAATTATATTAAAATTTTTGTTGATTTTAATATATAACAATTTTAAATATTTTAAAATAGCCTGAAAATATCGAAATTATCGATAAATTTTGAAAAAATTATTATTTCATTTATTTGTTTACATTTTTTTTAAACATATTGAGTCAAAATATCAAACAGAAAATTAAATAATCGAACATATATCGAAAATATTGATATAAAAATCAAATATCGATATTTTTTGTCATCCCTAAAATCGATATATATGTAAAAATAGCAAGTATACATTTTGCGTTTGGATTGTAGCTACTTTCTGAGCTAAACTGAGCTGAGATGACCTGTTTTGTGTGAAAGTTCGATGATGGGCGTGTAAATGGAGGGTTTTTTTGTTCGTTTCGTTTCGATCGTTCGGCGCTGCCAACCGCTACTGCCGCACTACGTGCTACGTCCGATTTGCAACCAGGCGAGCAACAACTGCAATGCCGGCTGGAGCAGCACCAGTTTTCAGATATCTGTATTGATATTGATCCGCGTCAGAAACTCGCCGTGCGAATCGGCCACAGCGCGTATGATCTCCAGCAACAGTTCGCGCGACAAACCCGCTATCTTTGGCAGCCTGGCCACCTTGGCAAAATCTTTAACGATCAGCTTGAGGGCATACTCCTTGATGTCATAGATCTTGGTTATATCCGATGCCTCCAGCGTTTGCAATACATTCTCGTACGTAATATTGTGCTCCAGTGAGTATTTGCAAAATGCATGCAGCCGGTTGTTGGCCAAACCATAAAAGCAGGGCGCTTGAAACAGATACAGTGCATCCTGCGGTGGCATCTTTGTTTCGCCATAGTAAATGTAGCGAAGCAGCGAATGGAATGCCTCCAGTGAGGGGGAAATTTCGCCAATTTGAATCTGTTAAAACAAAAAAAAATATTATAAATTACAAGAATAATATATAGTTTAGGATCGGGGACCCACATTGACGGTATTATCCGGCGGCATGAACGAACGGAACATGCCCTGGAAGTAGGTACAACGTGATGATAACACAGACTTGTGGGCCGGTATCACATGATCCTCCAGTATGAGGCTTATATCGCAGAAATCATTGCCAGTTGACTCCAAAAAGAGGCACAGATCGATCTCCAAAGTGGTTCCTGTGCAAAAAAAAAGAATAAATAAATAAATAAATTAATATATTAATTAAATAATTAAAAAATGAACAAATAAGTTAATAAATTAATAAATAAAAAACATAAAATGAATTAATAAATAAATATAAAATTAATTAATTAAATATATATGAATTAATTCATAAATAAATAATAAATTAAATAATTAATATATAAATTAATTCATTAAATAATAAATATATAAAAAAATTAATTAATTAAATCATTAATTATTATATAAATAAATTAATTAATAATTAATTAATAAATAAATACAAAATACAATAATATTGTATAATAAATATTTAATATTTTATGACAAATAAATAATATTTTACAATAAATATTTAATATTTTATGATAAATAAATAATATTTTATAATAAATAATTAATAATTTATGATAAATAAATAAATATTTTATTTTATTATAATTATTTATTATTTTATATTAAATTTATAAATATTTTATAATAAATATATACATATTTAGTGATCAAGCTCACCTATGTTGGACTCAAAACTGGTATCCATTACCAGCTTGCTGGGATGCAAACGTTTCCTTATGATCTCCACCAACAGGGGCTTATCCAAATCGCTAAACTCACTGGACATAACCACCTCAGTGAAGTTCTCCTCCTTGATGATGAACTGCATGCAATGATCCTTGATGATCTTAATGCTGGCGATGAAAAAGGGAATTTATAAGGGAGAAGTGAAAGTGGAATCAATATATAAACTAAAAATTTATTGATAATTTCGATATTTAAGCGATAAATATCGATACTCAAACGTTATTGTTAAATATTTAAGAATTCGTTAGACCAAAGTTTACGATATTTTCGATACAACAATCAAAGCGAATTTATAAGGGAAAAGTGAAAGTAGAATCAATATATAAACCGAAAATCTATCGATAATTTGTTTGATATATTTAGATAAATATTACTCTATTTTCTCGATAAATAACGATACTCAAAAGTTATTTAAAATACTGTTCGATAGACCAAAGTTTAAGATATTTTCGATACAATAATCAGAGCTTTATACATCCCCCCCTGGTTAAGAAACCTCCCCCAGACTCACTTGCTCTTATCCGCATTGTAGAGCGCCTCCAGGACATTAAGCTTGTTGATCTTGTAGTCCAAATACTGGATACAGCCATGGGCCAGCCGCGGCATTGTGAACAACCCCGCCAACTGGTAGATGTCCGTGATGAGTATGATGATGTTCTTGCTGTACGAATCCTTCAGATCAATCCGATCCGTATAGATGTAGTTCAGGATGATGTCAAAGGCCTCCGGTGAGGCATGAGCCAGGCGTACCTCCAGCATTGGGCCGCGGTCCCCGCCCGCTCCCGTATTCAAAGCCTGGGCATCCACCTGTCCCACACCATAGACTTTCTCCATTTGCTGTTGACGCGCCTCCCGGGCGGCCAAGATCTTGTTCCTCAAATACTTGGACCTGGCGGCCACAAAGGCAATATGGGCCAGGATACGTATCTCCTCGGCGCCCACAATAAACTGAATGTCACAGAACTGTTTCTCCTGGAAGAACTTGCCAAAATCGTCGCGCAACGTGCACTTTGGATACGAGGAGAACTGAAAGCGATAGGTGTCACCCCGCCGCACGCTATTATCCACCGTTCCACCGAATATATACATGGCATCTCCAATAACAGCCGAGGCATGGAACACCCTTCCCGAGGGCACATCCGAATTCTGCTCCGGCTGAATAACCGACCACACTTGCGAATCCAAATCATAGCAATGCAGATCATTCGGCAGCGTCGAATCCGCTGATCCCCCAAAGACATACAAGAACCGATCATGATGGACCATCGTATGGCCATATCTACGCGATGGCGGTGCCGAGGTGGCGCCCCTCAATACCGGTTCATTTGAAATGCGACGCCAAGTGCGGGTTTTAAAGTGAAATTCAAACAAAGAATTGGTTATCTGCAGGCCGCTCTGCCCGGAGAACACATACATGGCATCCCGGGCCACGGCCACAGGGAAATTGCAACAAGTGGGCGGACGATCACCCTGCTGATCCACTTCCTCCCACTGATGATTCTCGCCAGTGAGATTCAAAGTCCACATATCATTCAACCTAGCATTGCCATCGTAGCCCGCATAGATCCACATTTTGTTGTCATAGACAGCTGCCCCATGGGCGGATCTAGGCACCGGCTGGCGTCCCGAAAATTTCCACTCCACCCACATGGCACTCTGGAATTTGTACTCGAACAGATCGTTCTTGTTGGTCAAATTCGAATTGGAGTGTATGTCCCCTGTGTAGCCGCCAAAAATAAACATGGAGCTGCCGGCCACCACGGCCGAATGATGGTATCGCGGAGCTGGTGGTGTACCCGTTGCACAGGCCCTGCCCCAGGATTTGTCCTTGACGCCAAAGCGTATGAGGTCGTTAAGCATATTCTTGCCATTGTCGCCGCCAAAAACAAACATGGCATCCTTGTAGGCCACCACCGTGTGTTTGCTTCGTCTGCAAAAGAGGATTAAATACAGATTTATCCTTGAGTAAAGCCTCTTAAGGAGGTGGATATCCTTTAAACTCACTTGGCTCCCACAAACTCGGCGCATTCCAGCATCCGCGTCCATTGGTGTGTGGCCGTGTAGGAGGAAAAGTCCACATTGAGGGCATTGCAGCTATAGCTGCCTGGTGAGGCAGCCTTGCCACTGCCACTCCCACTGCTGGCATTGCTGGCTGCATCATAGGCCATGCCACAGGAACCCGAGGCAGAGCCAGAGGCTACTGATTGGGAGCCGCCAGTACAATTGCTGCCCGGTGCATGCGAGGAGCCACCACCACCACCAGAGGAGTTGCTAGCTCCACCACCACCACGGGTACTCCTCATCGAACTGGATGTGGACATTCGTAGATTCGAGCGTATATGCTGGGCGTCCAAACAGCCGGCAGTGGAGGCACTTTTTCTGGCCTTGTTGCGCTTACTGGACTTGCTGGAGCTGCGCGAGAAGAAGCCCTCGTGATGGGGACTGGCCTGGGGACTGGGATTGGGATTCTGTTGCTGGGCGGCTGCTACGCAGGCGGGGCAATAGAGGACGCCGGCGGGTGTGCTGCCGCCACTGGCACTGCCGCTGCCTCGGTCACGATCTCGATCACGATCCCTGTCGCCACCTCCTCCTCCGCCGCCCACAATACCGCCGCTGACGAAACCGCAGACTGCACTCAGGCCGCTTGAAATGGAGCTGGATCCCAGGCCGCAACTGGCACGCCCACTACCGCTGGCGCTTCTGCTTCCACTGGCGCTTCCAGGTCCACTCGCTCCAGCTCCTGCTCCTCCTCCTCCTCCTCCACCGCCTGTGCCCCCTCCTCCACCGCCTGCTCCCGATCCACCGCCGCCGCCGCCGCCGCCACTTCCCCCTCTTTCCGTGGATGCCACGCCGCCGCTGATCGACTTTAGCATTAATGCATCACACGTCGTCGGGAGGCTGCGTTGACATTAGCATAAATGCATTCCTTTGCTTTGCTTGTTTTTCTTCTTTATTTTCTTTTGTAAATTCAATTTTCACCAAAACACACGCACACACACACACACGCGCGAGTTTAGTCAAAGGAATACAGTTTAGAGTGACCAAAGCTTGATTAACAAGATATACCAATAAAAATACTGAAAATTGTTCCCAGTTATCGGAACTAGTTTATTTTTAAGTTTCTAAATGCTTGTTTATTTTTAAATTTTAAAAGTATAATATGCATAAATAACTATTTTAAATTATTTCTAATTTTAAAATTATTAAATTTTAAATTAATTAACTTAATTTACATATTTTAATGTTGTTGAATTTATTTAAAAGAACTAGTTCCCCTGGTTTTACAATCGCTGGTAAATGCCATCTCTAGTTGGTGCAAGTGCCACCTCTAAGACACCGACAAGAAAAAACAAAACAAAAAGCGGCGTCTGCCACAAAATAAGCAAATTTAAGCAACTAATTTAGTTAATTAAACTTAGTTAAAGTAAAAGAGAAAATTAACAAGATGGCCAGCAGTTCAAGGACCACAATTCTGCCGCAATCCAAGGAAGCCCTCCTAAAATCCTACAATGCCCGCCTGAAAGACGATGTGCGCAGTATGTTGGAGAACTTTGAAGGTAAAATATAACAAATAACAGCCTGCAAATATAATTATTTATTTAATTTAATTAATTTACAGAAATCCTTAAGCTGGCACGTCGCGAAAGTCACAGTCAAATCTCAAAGACAACGCAATGCGAACAGGATGCCCTGGAAATGCAAGTGCGAGCGGCCAACATGGGTTAGTTATAGTTATTAAATAAATTAATATATATATTATAATATATATATGTATGTTTACATTTCAGTTCGCGCTGGCGAGTCCCTGATGAAGCTAGTGGCCGATCTCAAGCAGTACCTAATCCTCAACGATTTCCATTCTGTCAACGAGGCCATCACAAATAATTCACAACTATTTCGGGCCACACAAATCGAATGCGACAAGAAGCTTATGAAATTAAGGGACGAAATGGCCATGGATCTGTATGATCTGGAGGAGGAGTACTACACTAGCATATTCAAATAACCTAAATGAATATAAAATCAAAGAGGAAAACGTTTGCTTAATGGCTGATTTATTGATGGATTCCCTTTTTTAAATTTGCTAAAAACCTCATTTTAATGGTTTTTGAGGTATTTTTTAAACAAAATTTAAATTTACTTATAATTCTTTAGGTTTTTTGAACTAAAATTCATCTTTATTGGTAATTCTTAAGTTTTTAACTCTTATTTATCACTGGAATATCGTTTTATATGCTTTTTTTTAAGGGTAAATAGCGTTATATTTTATATATTCCTTCCAGAAATAATTTTAAAGTTACTAAAAACCTCATTTTAATGGTAATTTGAGGTATTTTTCAAACAAAATTTATCTTTATTGGTAGTTCTTTAGTTTTTAACTCCTTTTTTCGCAGGTATATACCTCATTTTAAGGTTAAATTGAGTTCTATTTTATATATTTTCTACAGAAATCATCAAGTTCTTAAAATTTCCTTTTGTTTTGTATCATTTTCAAGGTAAAACCCATATCAAGAAATCACAAATTTCAGGAATGATTAAGGTTTCCTACATAATCTAGGCTACGAATACTTTAAAATTAAGTTTAAAGGGAAAACCCACTTGGCCAAAAAACCAAGGTAGAATTTAAAAAAAAACAGGTAAGTCTGCAAAATTCTGGGTAATATCGATAAGACAAAATCTGTCTGCAAACAAAAAACCAAAGCCTTATCGGTGAAATATGGTTTTTTGTTAAAAATATGGGGAGCTATATAAATATATTTTTATTTTTAAGGGTCATAAAAAAAAACAGTTAAAGGTTACCAAGGAAATTAATAATATTAAAGATATCTATGAGGTGACACCTGTTCCCTTGGCTAACGTTAACTATCTTGCAGCTCTTGATAAGGATTATTATTTATTGAAAGAAAACCCAAAATACTTGAACAATCTTATCCGCTCTTTGGGCATGCTAATTTATTGTTGATTAATCCCAAACGATCCATGCCCGCTTCGAGTGCCCTCCGAACCCCTTCTTCTCGCCATTCGCGCCTCATGGGGGGGTCCAATCCCAAATCCTCCAACTGATTTGCTAATCTTCCTTATCGAAACAGGAGATAACACCCAGCGAACGATTCGATTTGATTCGATTGCAGCTGCACCTGAGGTATAGGATGGCCTTCGCCAGGTGACTAGTTTGTTTCCCAGTGAAATTTCGTTGGATGATTCGATTGAATGGAACTAAATTTGGACTTATTTAGAGATTAAATCAGCGAAAGCCACTTGAAGTTGAGCAAAAACAATTGAAATTCTTATATAAAAATCATGATATATTTGTATAGAGCAGAGGGGTCTACGGTTCTGACTTGAGAGGAAATTGAAAAAAAACTCTCTAATTAATTATAAATTAATTAATAAGTATTATGTTTTTTAAACTTCTTATCCTGACTTAAGAGGAATTGGAATTAATTACTTCTCTCTTTGGTAAAATTAATTTTTAATTTATGGAATAATTCAAATTAATTAATTTTTAATTTATAAATTTATTAATTAATTTTAATTATGAATTTTAATTAATTCATAAATTAAAAATTTATTAATTTTAATTAATTCATAAATTAAAAATTTATGTATTTTAATTAATTCATAAATTAAAAATTTATTAATTTTAATTAATTCATAAATTAAAAATTAAAATTAAAATTAATTAATTCATAAATTAAAAACTAAAATTAATTAATTTTAATTAATTCATAAATTAAAAATTCAAATTAATTAATTATATTTTTAAAAAACCATCTAGCTTTGTGAAAATGAATAATTAATTTATTAGTAATTTATATATTTTTATTTATTATATATTTTTTATTTTAATATTACACTTTTTACACTTAATCCCCATTTACAAACTTAAATTTAATAACAAAAACAATTATAAAAGAATTAAATTATATTTCCTAGAAGATAAAGTCCCTCTCCTCCTGCTCATCCAGCAGCGTCAGACTCCTCTCGAATTGCTTAATATTCCGATACCAACTGGGATCCTTGGCGGCTATATCCTCGGGCCTGCCGCCCTTGTGGCGATACAGGAACTCGGCATGCCCCTGGCCCGCCACTCCATTCACCGTACAGGCCACAAACTGATTGAAGACCTTCGAGTCCCAGTCACCGCCCACATAGCGCACGGCGGACGCCTCCTCCTGGATCTGCACCAGGTACTCCTTCTCCTCGGTGCGAACAATAAAGTTCTGATGCTGCGGCGGTGTACCCTTTTCCCCATACGAATACAGCTCGAAATTGCTCCAGGTCAGCGGTTGATACTGACCCGTGGGTGTGCAGACATAGCCCACCTTCAGGGAGGATAGGAAAAAGGATGGCTGGCTGAGATTACCCACCACCATGCTGCTGCCATCGTCCAGGAACAAGGCAAAATACACATAACGATTGATGGAGCTGAGACAACGTTCGGTGCCAAATCCATGATCCCGGAAGCCCAGCATTTTCAGGGGTAATTCCTTTTCCCCAAGGATCAGCTTCCCAGAGAGTTCGCCATTCTGTTCGTAGTGGGTTCGTCGGTCCATGATGTGATTAACGCTTCGAATCACACTGTAGAATCTCTCATTCCAGGCCTCTCTGGCTATGGAATCGGCTATCAAAGAGGAGCTCAAATCCCGGCTATAATCAAAGTGTTCCGTGGAGGAGCTCTTGAAGCGTAGATCCAGATTCACAGGTATATCATTTTCCTCTTCGCCTTGTTTCTTCAAAACTCCCTTGTATTGGATCCGCCACACCTTCATGAACTCCTCTTGATACACATGGAAACCTCCGCCCTGAAACTCGCTGCTCTCCTGACCATCTTCCGTGGTGAAATGGATCATGTCTGGCAGGTTGGGTGAGCTAAGCAATCCTCGCTCTGGCAGCCAAAGGTAGAGAGCTGCTTTGAGAACACCTCTCCTCCTTCGCTCCAAGGTAACCATCACTTTCTGACCCTCCTTATTGGCGGCCATAAAGCTTACAACATCATAGCTTTTGGGATCAGTGCTCAGCTCCTGGGGTCGATCGATTTTGGCCAAGTGCTCTGGGGAACCCAAAACCTCTTCGTTTCTTCTATAAATACGATATCTAAGGCGTCGTAGGACTAGTAAAGCCAACCAGAATTTGACTCTATAGAAGATTCCCTTCAAGGGGTATTTGTTGAAAATCAGGGGAGGCTTTAGGCCCAGAAGTTTGAGAACCACACTAATCAGGGTCCAAAGAATGCCAAAGATCAGGCCGAGGGCTAAAAGGAAGACCATTTTTAAAGATCACTGATCACTGATCACTTTTCTATATATCCTCTGAATGTATATAGGGTTTACGAAAGCTCGATTCCCTTTGAAAAAAAAACTTTAAATGTTGTTGACCGCTTGGCCTATTTTACGTGACTGAGGGCCTACTCCAGATTGTGCTAGGAAAATGCTTCTTGGACTGCCGTCGTCGTTGTCGTTGTCGTTGTCGTTGCTTATCGAAACCCCTCCCATCCGATAAGCTACCGATAAACCCTCCTCCACACACACCCTCGCTTCCGGCTTATCGGGACAACCAGGTGGTTGTGAGGCTTTACGACAACCACTATATGACTACCTCGTAAATCTGAATCTGTCTGGCGGTCGCAATTTTCTGATTGATCCATTAGCAAGGTGCGCAATCCATTAGGAACTTTCGATAACAATCTGTAGATAGTCGGGGTTGGTTTGGGTTTATCTCCTGGTTCAAAGTCTGGCTGGCTACTTGGGTACCAAAGTCGCATAAAGATCTAAAATTCTAGAATATATAATAATGGGTAATGGTATTGTTGTGACTTTCCCTGTAAACTTATCTGCAAAGCATTGTAATACCGGGATTTATAGGCAATAATAGTTGACAGATAGTGAACCTAGAAGATAGTGATTCATGATTTTAAAGGTTATTTGTAAATAGTTTTGAATATTTTAGGTGATACTTGTTAATCTATTGGTAAATTAAACTGATTTTTAAATGTTTATATATTTTTCTTTTTGATTTAAATTATTTTTTATTAATTTCTTTAATATTTAAAAATAACATTGATTTAATTTCCACTTTCCAATACTGAAACTTGCCAGAAAAAGGACCTTTTTCTTTAGCCCCTTAACCAACACTAATACAAAAGCCTTTAAAAACTGCGCCTGCGTCAAAAAACAACAAACGCTTAATCAATAAAAACATAAAATTTAGTGCGCAAGGAGCATCGGTAGCAGGAACAGGAACAAAAACAATATTCTCCGCTAAGGACAACAACATACGCATAGTAGTCCTGTTTGTAGAGGACGCGCAGAGGAGGAGCTTAACCCGTTAATTTAGTATTGTAAATTGTAGAAGAAAATTAAGCAATTTCCCCGCAGAAAAGCAAAAGGTGAGCGTATATTGAGTATTTACCTGAGTTACCTGTGCGCGACAACAAAACGCACAGGGAAAGTGGAAGGAGTAGAGGCGAGAGAGAGAAAGCAAGAGAGTGAGACAAAGAGAGAGAGTGAGAAGCAGGAGCAAAATAAGTGAACCAAACTGCATTTCCAGGAACAACAACAAGAAATAACGGGACAACGGGACGCAGCAAAGAGGAATAAGTGAAGGGGAGATTAAAGAAAAAACAACAATAAACCAGACAACCAAAAAAAATATAAAATACAAAGGAGACGTCGAAAAAAATATAGCTTAAAAAGGATACTTTGGATTTTTAATTTAATTCGAAAGCTTAGAAAACCATCCATGTGATAAACACTAAAAAAGGAAACCAAGAAAGGAACTAGACTAAAGAAACAAAGAAAAGAAGGAGCTGCAATAAAGAAAAGGTGAACCCAAAAAGAGAGTCAGGAATCTACAGATAAAAGCTACAAAAGAAACAAAAAGAGAGAGAGCTTGAGAAGCTTCAGTGATCCTTCACTCAGTTTCTTAAGAGAGTCAAAAATCTTCTCTTAAGAGGAAGACTCTCTTTTACACTCTTGATTAACTGATTAACCCTTCACCCGGTGACCATCACCATGTATAAAACCATAAGACACGGCGAAAACAGCCTGCAGTACACAATTCTGCCCCAAAATGATGATTTTCGCATCGAGGGCAAGCTGTCGGGTAATGGACGCTCCTCTGGTGGAGCCTCCTCATCCTCTGGCTCGGCCTCATCTTCGTCCGGCGCCAAGGTCAAGGGTCAGCGACGTCGCCGATCCTTTTTCGCCTATCTAGGACTCATTTTCGTATGCACCGTGATCATCGGAGCCGTGCTAATACCCTTCTTGGTCTCCGCCGAATGTCTGCCAAATCCCACGGAATGGTTTTTGAAAACTAAAGCGGCCCTAATCCACAGCCCACAGAGAGGTGGCGGTGGCGGAATCGTATCAACCGGTGGAGACATGCCAGGAAATCCCACATTACCCACAGGATCACCCTTGCTGCAGCAGAATGTGGGTCGAAATGTCCAGATTGTCAATCGGAATGGCGTAGAGCAGTTCGTTATACGTTTAAATAAAACTACGTTGAGTAACCTGGCATCGACCACCACCACGAGCAGCAGCAGCACCACCACCACTACGAGCACGACAACCACACCAGCTCCCACTACAACCACAACCAGCAGCACCACTACTACCACCACCACCACCACCACCAGGGAGCCAGTGACCACTCCACGTTACTCGCCACCGGCCACCACCATCACCACGCGCATTATCCAGGTACCCTTGCTGAAATCCGCCGCCAAGAAACCCATTATGCCACCGGTTTTGGCCAAGGCCCAGGGAGCTCAATATCAACCCGGTGTTGGACAACAGGATGCCAAGATGCAGACACAATCAAATCAGGCAGAGGAGCAGGCAGCAGCAGTCCAGAATAATCGCAGCAACAGTGCCTGGCTCAAGACAAACTGGGCCTACATTGATCCTTCGACCTACTTTCAATGGACCGTAAGTGATCTTCAGGGGGGTTACCCGGCACTTTGAAATCTTTTGATTAAGAATGATGTAAGGTCCTTGTCCGATAATATGATACCAGGGATCTCGGGAATCTTTAAACCATTTGAAATGGGACTTGGGATGCAGTTTTCCAATATAAATATCCTGGGAAACCTAGGGTTTAAGGTCAAGAATAGTTACTAGTTATCCAGGAACTCTAAGACAACTCTTAATGGGAAAAATCCCCTCCTTATAGACACACTTAAGCAGCTTATTCCTCAAGTTCCCATCTGATGTGAGGTCCTTGTCCGATGATATGACCCCAATGATCTCTGGAACCCTTCAACCAATTGAAGTGGGACTTGGGATGCAGTTTTCCAAGATGAATCTCCTAAGAACCCCAAGGTAAAGGGTGAAGAATAGTTACTAGTTATCCAGGAACCTTAAGACTAATCCCAACCGAATCCTTTTCACCTTCCCCCTTTGAGTGCCATGTTATCCTATTTGGGTCGATTTTTCTTTATTAATAAACCATTAAAAAATCCACTTTTATTTTTCGCAGGGCTACAAGGCCGAGGATAGCGTGCTGCTGCCCGCTCTTTTGGGCTTCGCCCTCATCGGCGTGATTCTGATCATAACGGTATGCCTGGTGGCACGCAACAAGCGCACCATCGTCTCCTCCGTCCGCAAGCGGAACCGTAACGTGAGTACAAAATGCAATTAATTTGCTGGCAAAAAAAAAAAAAAAGAAAATCATAAAAAAAATGTATAACCCACTCGCCCGGAAGGAGGGTGGGCGCAACGACCTTGGGCCACTTGCAGGGTCTTTCTCCCCCCACGGGTTGCGGTTTACATCCATTAAACCAGTCAATTTACATAGCTAATTGTGTTAAAGTTAGCTGGCATTTAATTGCTGGCCGTAAATTGATTTTAATATTTAAATTTGAAACGCGCGGGCTTTCAACTCACTCGAATATTAACCATTCTGTTTGAAGGTGTTTGTTTTTCTTTAAAAAACTCCTGTGAAGTGTGTGTTCTGTAAAAAATGTATTAATATTTAATATTTACGTTTATTGTGACTTAAAAAATATGAATTTCAAAGTGCGCGCCATAGTATTTTCAAAAGTGAACTAGTTCCCTGCAATTTGAAGCTGCGCGCTCATCTGTCACTTGCTGCCCCAGGGCTGCCTCACTCATCTGGTGAATGTGTGCCAGAAATCGATAAAAACTTGACTTAAAAAGTCTACAGCTACAGGAGTTGTTTATGAAAAAGTGTCTAGTGAACGTTTTAGAGATGAAAAGAGGTAAACAACAACTGATTCCCATCAAAAGCGAATGCGCAGCAGCCCTGGTTCGTCGTGTTGCTACTTGTCACACACGTCACAGAAACGGCCGAAGAGAGCCGAAGGCAGCCGAGAGCGAGGGAGAGAGCAGGCTTTCGCCGGCTATGTGGCAATTTCTTTGGCGTTTGCTACTGCCAGGGCTGCACAGCCGCGGAAACAAACGGAACTAGCTGGGAGTTGGGAAAATTCGGAAAACTGCGGCCAGTGCTGGATTGGTGCGGGGAAAGCGTCAAGTCAAGTGAACATATGGAGACAGTGGCAAAATATTCAGCTGTGCGCCAGCCCTGGTCCCAGTGAAACCCAAACACACACGCACACACACACAGATACCCGCGCGAGGCGACTCGTCTCACAGGTGAGCAGCGCAGCAGCAGCAGCAACAGCAACGGCAGCAGAGCAGCGTCGAATAGCGCCCAGAGCAGATTCAGATTCGGTTTCTGCCCCTGCCTGCGTCCGATTTCAGTTCCAGATCCAACACCTGCAGCGGCGGCACGACAGTTACTCTATCGCTGTGCCTGCGAGTGAGTGCGAAACGCTCCACGAGAAGGGAAAACTGCAACGTGGAAAGTACGTCAGCGAACGGAACGGAAAATCCTGTGAGTAAAAAGTGGCAACAACGAAAAACGCGTGTGTGTGCCTGGCCGTGGCCGCAACAACACAAATTTTGCCAGCGTGTCTCTTGCAGTCTCTCTGCTGTGCGTGTGTGTGTGCCCATGGTGCGTTTGTGTGGGAGCGCGCTAGCGGATTTGCTTGCGTGTGTGTGTGTGCGCGCGCGCGTATATATACATGTGTGTGTGTGTAGTGCCAACAAGGCAAATTGTGTTTTTGTTATTGGAATGTAGCATCTCTTTAATACAGTAGTTATCCCTTAAGTGGGCTTTAATCCCTTCATTCCTGCAGTCCAGATAAGGCTCGCCCACCAAGATAACCGTGCCTCCATCACTCGTGGCATTTAATTTTTTGCATGTGACCGAAATGTACATACAATAAGCCACAAAACGGTACATTTCCAGTTGGAGGTTTCACTTGTATTAGATTTTGTTGTTGTTGTTGTTGTTTTTATTTGTTTAGTGCTAAGGATGAGCCACAAGTTAGGGCTTAAAGTCGTGGCAGCTTTAACTAAAGATTACTGTGTTCAGATTTGTGAATCGTGGAGGCTTTTTGATATCAAGAATGTCGTGGCTTTTAAGTCACATTTTGTAGAGGATTTACCTTAACTATTTTAATTTTTTAATCTTAAAAATAATTTAAGATTTAATATTTTAATTTGGAGTTGTGTTACAAGTTATAAAGTAATGTAAACAATTAATACAAAATAGATAAGAAATTTATTCACAAATCTTGAATATTTAATGAATCCAAGACTTTGGGCTACGTAGGCAGTTTTAGCTATAGTGATATACTATATATTTTATAATCTCTATTATATTACTATCTATCACTTATAGGAACTTGTAATAGCATTAGGATAGGTCTGATATCAGCAGTCAAGAACAAGATAAGCATATTGTAGGGTTAGTTTTTCAAATTAGGGATTAAAAATATAGAAATAGAAAGTGATAATAGAATTTATTAAATTTATAGAAAGTGGAATTATCAGGATATTTAAAATTAAAATATTTTATAAAATTTATAGGAGTTTATAAGGAATTATTAGGATATTTAAAAATTATATAGCAGTACTAGCTTAAATATTTTATAAAATTTATAAGAGTTCAAATTTTTAGGATATTTAAAAATTATCTTGCAATACTAGTTAAAATATTTTATAAAATGTATAGGAGTTTATAGGGGATTATTACGTTAAATAAAAATTAGCTAAAATATTTTAAAAATTTTATGGGAGTTTTTAGGGAATTATTAGGTTATTTAAAAATTAGCTAAAATATTTTTAAAAATGTATAGGACTTCGAAAAATTATCTTTCAGTTATTGTTAAAATATTTTTATTAATAAATTAAATTTTAAATTAATTTGGAATTACTAATTAAATAAAAATAAATAAATATATATTTTTTTTAAATTAATATTTATTTATTATTAATAAAAACAAATAAATAAATATTAATTTGAAAAAATGAATATTAATAAAAACAAATAAATAAATATTATATACATTAGTAAATAAATAATTATTATTATTTTTTTTTATTTGAGTGAATATAAAATCTAAGAGTTTCGAACAAAAATTCCTTTAAAAAATATCTTAAAAAAAATTCCATTAAGTTTCCATAAATCCCTTACTTAATTTTCTTTTTTAAATACTGTGCTGCCTATTCCAATAACAAAAACAATCACAATACACTCCACAAAATTAAAACCATAAACCGTAAAAAAAATCCTGAAAAAAAACTAATTATACTTCCCCCTTGCAGCACTTTTTAAAACACCTGCTCTCCTGCTCCTGTTCCTGCCACTGCGATGGCCATTAAGCCCGGACTTGGTCGCAAGACCAGCAACAAAAATCCGCCTATCCTTAGCCATGAGTTCGTGATCCAGAACCATGCCGATATCATCTCCTGCGTGGCCATGGTGTTCGTTGTGGGCCTGATGAATGAATCGACGGCCGCCTTTGCCAGCGCCTTCATCTCGCTGCACCACAATGTCAGTGGTGAGGATCCCAGCCGTGAGCAGCCATATGGCAAGGCCTACACTTATATTGCCGGCATCAAGGACTATTGTGCGATATTCTTCTACACGCTCACCTGCATCATCATGCACGCCATCATCCAGGAGTTTGTGCTGGACAAGATCAGCAAAAAGCTGCATCTGTCCAAATTCAAGCTGGCCCGCTTCAACGAGTCCGGCCAGCTGGTGGCCTTCTATCTGCTGTCCTTTGTCTGGGGCGCCCATGTGGTGCTCAAGGAGGGCTATTTGGGACAGGTCGCTCAGCTGTGGGAGGGTTTTCCCGACCATCCGATGAGCTTCCTCCACAAGTTCTACTTTATCGTCCAGCTGGCATACTATCTGCACATGCTGCCGGAGCTGTACTTCCAGAAGATCAAGACCAAGGAGGAGCAACAGCCGAAGATTATCCATTCGATTAGCGGCTTCACTCTCATCGTGCTGGCCTACACACTGAGCTTCCAGCGTCTGGCCTTGGTCCTGCTGACCCTGCACTATTTCAGCGAGCTGCTGTCGCATGTCTTCCAGCTGATCGGTGTCTTTGATCGCGAGGAGCGTCTGGCCAAGCTGCGTGTGGTGAATAATGGTGTGTTCTTCCTTATTCGCTTTGCCACCTCGGTGATTGGTGTGCTCACGCTGCACTATGGCATCGGTGGATTCCGTTCCCTGCTGGCCCTGGGCGGTTTGATTGCCCTGCAGGGCTACCTGGTGTTTTCGTTCATTACGGAGCAGCTGAGGGCCAAGCGGGAGGCCAAGAAGGAGGCCAAGCGAGAGGCCAAACTGGCGCTGCAGACAAAGAAGCCATCGAAGGCGCCAAAGGATAAGGTGAAGCGCAAGAAGGAGAGCGATCTGCCCGAGGCGGATCAGTCTTCGCCCAGTCCCGTCAAGCAGAAGCTCAAGTGAGAAGAGAGCTTCTCCATCTCCTCGCAACGCAGAGCAACAAAATCTTCCGCACACTTCCAATCTACAGAGAGAGAAAGAGAGAGCAGCACCATGGACAAGGGAGCCTAGAATAGCTAGTTATAGACGATTGTAAAGCACGGCTCCACCTGTTTTGTTTTTTTTTTTTGTAAATCTCGATTAGCTCCAAAAACTACTGCAAACATTTCTGCTGCATTTACTTTCTCAAAGCAACACCCACAACCACAACAACAACACACACACACACACAACAAGAAACTATTTCTTAGCCTAAATGTTTTGTTTCATTTTAAGTTTACATCATTTTTTTTTTTTAAATAAATTTTTTTATTTTTATACATACACAAAAATGAAAAATCAAAAAAAAAAAAAAAACTAAAGCTTATTATTGTAACGTGTGTTTTTTGTAATTGTTCTTCCTTGTAGCAAGTAAATTGTTCAATTGCTGAATAACTGAATGATTTCACAATTTCCGATCGTCCTATTTGCATGTAAAACTATTTTTTATAAAACTTAAAAACTACAAAAAAAAAAAAGAAAGAAAGAAAGAAAGAGTAAAGATGAACAAGAACAAGAAGAAAAGATTGTAACGAAGCAACAAAACATTGCTAAATATATAAAAAAAATATATATATATTTTGTATAAGAAAACTGAAATGATTGAAAAATGTTTTATTTTTCGGGTTACTATAATTCTTAACTGGTATGTAAAAAAAAAAACAGGGTGTTCCTGGTAGAATATATTTTTGCACTATAATTCCCAACTGGTTTCAGCTAGAATTTATGGATTTATCGCCTACGTTGCACTATAATTCCCAACTGGAATTTTGGAATATTACAAATTTAAATCTAAAAAAATGTTTAAAAAAACTATAACCTTAGGTTTTTTGTTTTCTATATTTCTATAAAATATTTAATAATTTTATATAAATATATTTCTTACAGGATATCGAGGAGCAGGGCGCCGAGGATAATGCCACCTTGCTGACCACCACCAATTTGTCCGACGACGATTAATTGGAGCTCGTCTAGATGATTTTCGATTATTAACGTTTAACCTTTGTCCTTCAAATCAACTTTCCTCGTTTTTTGTTTATATACCCCCAGCCTGCTTAGCGTTCCAAAATCCCTGGGATTTTCTTCCGTTTTTAAGACAGACACACACACTTCACACACGTACATTTAACTAGCTCTTAAGGATCAAATTGGAACGGATGAAAGCTGTCCAAAAAGCCAAGCTAAAAAACCGAACCAAAGCCACTTTCACTTGTTATGTTTCGTTCTTCCACTTTTAACCAAAAAACAAGAAAAGGCAAGCGGAAAATGAAACAATAAAAAAGAAAAATTAAATGAAAAGAAAACAAGAAAACCATAAAAATAATGAAGAAGACTGTTTCTGAAACAACAACACGGCTTATTTTGTTTTGTAATTTTCAAAACTCGTTTTCGAAAGTAACTTTATCTTGAATTGTTTTGTTTTCTATACATTCCCAAAAAAAAAAAAACTTTGCCTGGGTTGTGTGTGTGTGTGCGCGTCTTGGTGTGTGCCTGAGAGTGCGAGTGTGTGTATGCTTGTTTTCTTTATATATAAAGATATATACTAAATATATATACATACATATATATATATATATATATTATAAAATATGCAAGCAGTAAGCCAAACATTTGAGTTGGGGATAAGTTTCCATTTGTGCGGTTCGGAGCTGTGAGGGCTTAGTAAAAATATATATATAAACATACATATGCAAACATTAACGTCTAAAAAATATATATTATATACTTTTTAAAAACTAAAGCGAGCTTTTTTTAAACCTAATTTTTACCTAAGCAAAAAATATAAAAAAAAAGTAAATGAAAAAAGAGAGCCATAATTTTAAAACCACCTTTGATCTCTTGTTGCAGCTCTGAGTCGCACGGTGGCAGTAAAAATATATTTAATTTAAAAAACAAAACAAACAAAATGTAAAATCATAAAGAAAATAAGTTAGTTTTTGGGGGCATCTCCAGGCCTAAGGAACACACACACACACACACTCAAAAATCAAATGAAAACGTCCAGAAATGAGAGTATTTTTTTCGCAAGCAGTGTTTCTGGATTTAGATTATATCCAGCACACACATACATATACAATACATACAAAATATTAAGAAGGAGCCGCCGATGCATTTACACCTGGATTCCAAGCCAGATCCAGGCTAAATCCTGCACAGCTTGCAGCAGCAGCAGCACCCAAAATAAGCTTTGCACACCGAATGCTGAAGAAGATGAAGGAGAGAGAAGAGCATGATACCGTTATACAAGATAGTACCCCAAGAATGAGTGCGAGTGAAAGGATCAAAAGAAAGTAAATATTAACCCTTAGATGGTGCCAGTTTTTGGTTTTAAGTTTCATTTTTTTATTTAATTATTAAATATTTAAAGGTTAAAATTAGGTGTTTTTATTTAGTTTTATTTAAGACCTTAATTCTTAAATGATAATTTTTCTTTTGCTTAAGTAAGGGTTAAGGATTTGTTCGGCTTAGAGCTACATACATACATACATATGTGCTTATGTATAGGTGCTCTCTCTGCTTAAATGCTTAGCTTTCTCTCCGCTCTCTCAGAGAGCCAAGCTTCAGAAAGAGAAAGCAAAAGAGAGCCTAGTACCACCTTCTTAGCATACTGGCACCATGCTTACAAACCTTTCTATAAAAAAAAGAACACCGACTACCTTGTACAATGGCATCATGGCTTAGAATTGATTTGGAGAAAGAGTTCCGAGTTCCGTGAGGCATATATAGTAGGGTGGGGGGTGGGGGTAAAAGGGGGGACTATACCGTATGTAACCGTGTATTACTGTGTATTGTGAGTCTATATAACTGTGTATAACTGTGAAGCA
Organism: Drosophila bocki; assembly: GCA_008042715.1. Classification (NCBI taxonomy): domain Eukaryota; kingdom Metazoa; phylum Arthropoda; class Insecta; order Diptera; family Drosophilidae; genus Drosophila; species Drosophila bocki. The sequence continues at coordinate 8,914 of VNJY01001990.1, read as the reverse complement.
TTGACAAGTATTTGAGATGATCTGTATTTTTGTAAGCGTAATATTTAAAAAGCAAACAAGAAAACAAAACAAATCCAGAGAAGCAAACTATTATATAGCATAAGATATCGGGCGCGGCACACTTGCAGCAACACAATTGATTTGCTCAACATACACACACACACACACACACACATAATATATACATACAATATATATATATACAAAAAATATGTAACGCAAAGTATAAGGCTTGCATTTACGAGCGGGATATATCCTCCATATATATGTATATGTTATCACTAATTTGCAAAGAAAAGCTAAACTAAGTCCATGTATACAAATAAAAACCAAAAATCCGGCGACATAAAAAAAAAAAACCAAAAACAAAACACACACACAACACACACTATATTGAATGTTTTTGCTTGTTAAAGTGAATAATAAAGAAGAAAAACCCATGCTGGATTGGATTTATCTTTGGGAGAGATGAAAGACTCAAGAATAACTAAGGAATTTTCAAGTTTTCAAAGAAATTTCTTAAATATTTTATATTTTAAGCTTAAGCTTAGAAAAAACAAAAGATCTCTAAAATATTTTCCATATACATATCACTTTAAGACTGAGATTGTTCCTGCAACAACTTATCCCGTTTGCTTTTCTGAGCTGTCAAATGGCTCTGCACAAAACTCTGAAAGTTCTGATCCTCCGCAGAGCCTTTGGCATCTTCCTCCATGTCCTCGACCTCCTCCTCCTCTGTGGATTGGGGCACCAGACCGGGTGCCATGAGGAATATGCTGTTGCCAGAATTTGGTGGAGGATCCTGAAAGTAAAAACCAAGTTCAAAATTAAATTCAAGAGCAGTTTCTTGTGAACCCAGTTAACATACATTCAATTTTAAACCCAAAGGAACAGCCACGCCCGCTTCTTCCACATTGTCCGGTGGCTTGGGGCACAACGCCGCCTGCTGCTCGGCCAGTCGCTCCTTACGCATCTTCTCGTACACCGGCTTGTAATCCTTGTCGTATTCAATCACACAGTCCAGAATATGCTTAATTAGCTGGGCAAAACCCACGCCCGTTTTGGCCGAAACGCCACAGGTGGTTAGGTTTTCGTAAAAGGTATCCAGAGTGAGGGACATGGTGCGTGTGAGATTACTCACAAAGCTTTGCTCCTGCTCCAAGGCATCCTGGAAGACCTCAAAGTCCGTCATCCAATCCTGGACATAGCTGCAGTCCTTAAGGTCAATCTGTACGAAGATACAAAAGGTTTAATAACCCAAAAGAAAAGCTTAAAAGAAAAATCTACCTTATTGAGAGCCACCAGGAAGGGCAGTCGGGTCTTGTACAATATGGAGCAGGCATAGAGCATGTTGGACATAAAGGTGGTGGGGCAGGCGCTGCGCACCACATCCATAACGTAGACCACAATGGTGGGGAACATGGTGGCCAGTCCCTCGGTGATAATATTGCCCGAGGCGGACCAGGTGAACACCTCGATCTGGCCGGGTGTGTCGATTATACACCATTTATGACCGCGCTCTCCGGCTCGCCGTACCAGCTCCGCAAACTGGGCCATTTTCGTGGTGAACATATTAAGAGCCGTCACAATGCCACCATTTGGCCCCAGTTGATATTGTTTCATCACCTCCCGGTAGTTGACCGTATCCCGGATATCCACGTGGGCGGCATATGGAACTTCTCGGCAGGCGGGATCCAGATTAACCACATACGGATTGAACTTCTCCTGGGCATGCTGGATGAGACTCCGCGTAAAGGTGGTCTTCCCGCTGCCGGCCATTCCCAGCACTATGATGCAAACAGGCGCCTCCCGGATGCCCTCGCTCAAAGACAGAGCCTCCATTTTGATGCTATCCACGCCAGCGGCCATTATTTTCGCTTGGAATTTCACTTTTTGATGAAATTAAACCAAAATAAAAGCCAAAAGAGGCAGGCGCAAACGTGCGCTTCTTAGGGATGGGAAATCGTTCGATTTGCAGGTTATCGATAGGGGGTATCGTGGAAAAAAATACTGAAACGATTAATATTAATTTTTTTTTAAATAAAATGAGTTTTTTATGGCCTAAAAAATATATAAAATAATACAAATTTAGAAATAAAACAAAATCAAAGCACAATTTCAAGTAATTTACACAAACATAATAGAAGTTAGTATTTTAAAACAGAAATACCAAACGATAGTGGCTATCGATATTTATCTACCGGCTCTCACCACCAGCGATAGACAACGGTAAAAGCAAAAACAAGCGCGAAAAATTTGCCGAATAAGAAGTGAAAAGGCGTAAAAAGTGTTAAAAGTGTTGAATTAATCAAGTTTAAAAGTGCAAAAGTGTAAAAACAATGATGGAAACCCGTTTGGAGGTGCGTCTGAAGGAGCCCAATCCTCTTTTTACCCGCTGGCTCGAGCGTTGGCTGCGGGAAGCGGAGCGTCGCCAGCAAAAGTCTCAATTCAAGCTTCGACAGGCTCTTGAAGCCCTAAAATGCTATCCCCTGCCCTTGTACAGCGGCCGGGACTGCGCTATTTTGCGTGGATTTGGCGGCACTCTTTGCCAAATGATTGACGAGGAGCTGCGCCAGCATCGTGGCGTTAACCTGTTGCCGCCAACGGCAACTACCAGTGAGCAATACGAACAACAGGTGCAACAGGTTGTTAGGAAGGTGCAGGAAAAGCAGGAGGAGCAGGCGCAGAAGAAGAAGCAGAGGGAAAAGAAGCCACGCAAGCCCACCAAAAAGGATCTCCAAGAAATGGCAGCTGCCGAGGAGAGGGAACGCCTCGTGGAGATGCCACCCGGCAGCTTTGAGATCCTTCTACTCGTGGACATTCAAGAGACAAGTGGCAAGAACAAGCGCGTGCTGGATCAAACGCGCAGCTACCTAGAGTCTCTGGGAGCCCAGCACGAGGTGCGTCGTCTGACCATTGGCGATTTCCTGTGGATTGCCAAGGATCCTGCAGGCAATGAACTGGTCCTGCCCTACATTGTGGAAAGAAAGAGAATGGATGATCTGGCGTCCAGCATACGCGATGGTCGCTTCCACGAGCAAAAGCACAGGTTAAAGCAGAGCGGCCTGAAGCATGTCATCTACCTGGTGGAGGATTATGGCGACAATGAGCAACTGGGTCTGCCCCTGGACTCCCTGCAGCAGGCCTTGGCCAATGCCCGGGTTCAAAACGGTGTCCAGGTGGTGCGCACGGAGAATCACTTCCGCTCCATGGCTTATTTAGCCAGCATGAGTCGCTCTCTGGCCCAGATCTTTGGCCAAAAGACCCTGCACAGTGTGCAGGACAAAGCCGAAAGCTGCTGCCTACTCACCGACTCCAGACTGGGCTTGCTCAAGTTTCGTGCTTTGTACGAGGATTCCGCCAAGAATGCCCAGCTAACAGTGCGTGAGGTCTTTGTCCAGCAACTCCTACAGCTGCATTCGCTCTCCCTGGAAAGAGCCATGGCCATTGTGGAGCGTTATCCCACACCTCGCTGCCTTCTAGATGCCTACGAGGAGTGTGTGGAGGCGAAGGAAGCCAGGCAGCTGCTCGCCCGCATACCCTATGGTCCGCTGGAACGTCCGCTGGGCGAGAAGGTCAGTCAGTGTCTGCATGAGTTTTATACAACGCAATTTCGTTAGGATTAGCAATTGATTTAATGGGACATATCTAAGGTTATATACACGAATTTATACATTAAGTGTGTGTGTGAGAGAGAGATAGAGTTGGAGTTGGAGAATACGACAAGTGTCTAGTCTAAGCCAAATATACAAGTCATCAGATGTTACGGAAGTGCCTAATGGCCAGATCCACCGGCAGATCAAAGTCAAACCTGGACAGAGCATCAATAGAGCGCAAGGAGTCGCGGAATCCTGTGCGAGCCACATAGCTGCTTGACGAGTAGTATGTGTCCACCAGTTCATGGCAGCTCAAGATCAAATTCAGCCACTCAACCAGCAAATGGGAGCTGCAAAGAAACAACAACAACTAATAAGTAAAGGAAGTAGGAGCACCTCCATAACTACACTCACTTGAGTCCCGCACATACAAATGCCTTGAAATGGGCATTGTTACTCCTTTTGTATGGCCTGTGCATGGCCAGAATCATGCCCACAGCACTGAGCAGACTCTGCTTGGCCGTCACCGCCTGGGCATCCACTATGTCCAGCTGGAAGCTCTGCGACAACTTCCGGGCAGGCGTATTATTATACTCCTCTCCATGCTTTAGCCTGTAGTAAGCCAATACCAATTCCCAGGCATGCATGGCCCTGCCCAGGCCCATAAACTGCGAATCTCCTCCTGCAGCTGCAGGTATCACAGCGGCCGGTGGACCAGGATGCAGACATCGCATAAAGGGCACCATCAAACTGGAGGCCGCCGATTCCGCTGGTATCCTTAAACCATGCTGTATCAATTGCTGCAACGTCCTGGCAAAGTTCTTCCGCACCACTGTGGTCAATTCCCTGCCAATTGTGGCTATGGAATCACCACGCAAACGCCGGCTCTTGCCCTCCTTTTCCCACTCGAAGTTGGAGTAGCTGATGTCCTCATCGGAGTCCGAGGAAACGGCTCCACCGCAGGCCGCATAGGGAGCCAGTTCATGGCCAGTGGGCACAGCTCGTCGGCAACGTGGTGGAATGGTGGTTAGTGCTCCATTCTGGGCATTGATGGATGGATGCTGGTTAGTAGAGGAAGAGCAGGACGAGGACTCCTGCTGCTGCTGCTGCTGCTGATGACGTAAAGCCCGCTTGATATTGGCCAGCTTCTCGCGATCGCAGCTCAAAGTGGCAGCCAAGGCGGCCACCTCCTGGATGTCCACTTCCAATTGGGCACGGAGATCTCTGAAAAGCAGGAGAAAATAACAACAAAACGTCAAAAGGAAGCAACTGGGATCTTCAAAGATGTTTTGAAAGGTAAATAAAATATTTAAATAAATATATAATAATTTCTAATAATTTTTAATAACTTTTAAAAATGTGTAATAATAATATATCTATTTTTTTTTTATAATTTTTAGTAATTTTTAATAGTACTTAATATATTTTAAAAATATTAAAAAATTATTAAAAAATATAAAAAACTTTTCAAAAATATTAAAAATTATGAAAATTGTTTTAAAATATTTTTTATAGTTTTTAACATTAATAATATTAATAATAAAATTTATTCAAAAATATTACAAGCTATTAACATTTTTTAGATTTATTTGGAATTTATTAGATTTATTTTGGAAATTATTAAAAACTATAAATTTTAATAATTTCCAATAACTTTTAATAGTTTTAAAATTTTTTAAAATAATATGTTATATCTATTAAAATTTTTTAATAGTTTTTAATAACTTTTAATAATTTTTAATGATAATTTTAAATCATTTTTAATAATTTTGAATAATTCTTAATAATTTTTAATATTTAAAAAATTTTTTAAATAATTTTGAACAATATAAATTTTTTTTTTAATTTTTAAATTTTTTAATAATTTAAAAAAATAATTTTTAATAAGTTTTTAATTTTTAATAATTTGTAATCATTTTTAATAATAATTTTAAATAAATTTTAATATTTAAAAATGTTAAATAATTATTTTTAATAATTTTTAATAATTTAAAAAACCTTGTAATAATTAAAAAAATAATTTTTAATAATCTTCAATAATTTTAAATTATTTTTATTAATTTTTTAGCTCAAAAAACTCACCCCCAGTGGTTGCCTTTGTGCGTTTTCTTCAACGAATTCTGCTGGAAATCGTCATGTCGCGGCTTCACCAGATGCGTGCTCGCAAACATTTGCATCAGGAGCGAGGCCTTGTCCAGCAAACCATGTGCCTTGCTGTGGAGACTCTCACCGGAAGAGGAAGAACCACCACCACCACCAGACGATGGAGGCAGAGCTGCTGTCGTGGCAGGTGAGTTTTTAGCTCCAACTGGGGAAGTAACCGTGGGCGGAGGGGCAATCTGTGAGCCACTGCGAGCTGTCTGCTTGGCCGCATAGCTATTGTAAGCACCGGAAAGTAGTTTTAAGCGATCACCCACCGAGCTCTGATCCGCATCGCACTGTAGGAAGGCAATGAAGCGTTCAAGATCGGTTATCTGGGTTTTTAGCTGGGCCACCAGCTGCTCCTTCATCTTCAAGGGACCCACAAATTCGCCAATAGCATTGTCCACCTGATGGCGCAGCTGCTCGGTGCTGAGGGCCGGCAGCTCATGCTGTTCCACTTGAAGATTAAGCTTGGCCCGCAGCTCATCCAGGATAAACTTTTGCTTTTCGAGCAGCACATGCTGAGGCAGGATGCCAGGCTCACCCGCCTCGTAGGCCAGTTGCTCCAGCTCCGTCAACTGGGACTTGAGTTGCTCTATAAGTTGGCTATCCGCGCCAGCTTCCTTTTCCGAGGAATCCTGCTTGGCCTGCTTGGCTGTAGCTTCCTCCTTGGGCTGAGCGGCATCTGGTATGCCCTGGAAGGCAAAGTCCTCTAGATCGCGTAACAGTTGATCCCGCTCCTCCGCTGGAGCCTCCACAATCTGGCGCACTCGCAGCTGGACGTGGGCGAAATGGGAAGTGAGAGCTAAAAGCGAACTGGTGAGCAACTCCTGTTCATCCTCAATGCTGCGGAGGCGTGCCAGCTCGCTGCCAGCACTGCCACGACGCGTCTCCGACTTGTCCAGGCCCGGCTCCAGTTCACAGTCCACGCCCGAGCTGGCGCTGTTGGCATCGTCGTAGTTGGCGCCCAGCGGGGACCAGCGTTCGCTTAGGAGTTCTTGTTGCTCCTGCTCGGGCTCGAGCTCGGCTTCCTCTTCCTCCTCCTCTGGATCCTCTGGTTCCTCTGGCTCCTCTTCGGATCCAGCTGGCGGCAGCTGGCCTTCTACGTTGCAGGAGGAGTCCTTGGACTCGAGCGTTAACTGGGCCTCGGCCATTTTCATTTCCATATGGAAATGGTGGCGAGGTCTGGCCTCTGATTTTACCTCCTTTTTTGTTCCTGGTTTTCCTAGGTTTTCCTATTGTTTTCCTTGGGTTTCCTCTTGTTTTTTCGTTGTTTGCTTGGTCGAGAAAAATCAATCGGTGGCTTGTTCCGCTTTCTGTGCCAGCTGGCCCAGCTCCCTTGCTTTCTCTTTCTCTTTATCGCCTCCTCGGTTCTCTTTGGTCTCTCCTTTGGTCTTTCTTCAGGGGATGATGGGATGCGATGAGCGCGTGGCCACGGCTACTGACGCACTGCCAGCTCATGGGGAAGCCACAGCCAAAGCAGGAAGCTTTTCTCTTTTGGGGGGGGGGGGGATTCCTTTTTTGGGGGTGCAAAGTGGACAGCTTTAAGCTGTTCTCCCACGCAATTTGGGGTTGATATTTTTGATTATTGAGCTTTCTGAAATCTTTTTTAGATAAGAGTCAAGTTTTTAACAAGGGTTAAAATAGGTAAAGCTTAAGATGGAAGCTTTTCTGTTGGGGGTAAATTTTTAAGAAGCTTTAAGCTGGTTTTTCTGTTGGGGGTAAATTGTTAAGGAAGCTTTAAGCTAGTTTTTTCTTCATTGGGGATGGTATTTGATATAAGGGAGGACACCTATATGGCTATAAAATAAGTTCTGGGTATCAGTAAAGTTCCTAGCAAGGGTTTAAATTTTAAATCTGTAAATTCTAAGCTTTAATTGTTAAGGGTGAGTTCCAAAAAAAAAGCTTTAAGCTGATCTTCCTGACTTGGGGATGAACTAAGACGCTTAGAAGCTATTTAAAAGTTCCCAAAAAGGGTTGTCCATAAGCTTAAAGCCTTTTCCTAGAGGCTTGAATTATATAAAAGCTTTAAGCTAGTCTCTCCTGACTTGGGGGTTGGTTTTTATGTTAAGAAAGGATGCTGTAAAGCTACTCTAGCCTTTCTAAAGATCATTAAAGTTGCTGCCAAGGGTTAAGAGCTCAAGCTTTAAGCTAAACTAAGCTATAACTAAACTAAACTTAAAAGCTAACCTTCCCTGTAAGCTTACAGTGTACTTTTCACCACTTCCGCCCCTCCTTAAAGCTCTACAAGTCCCAAAGTTGTCCCAAATTCCTCAAGTTTAACACTCCCCCTTTGGTGGGTGGGAAGGCAGTCGGGTTCTCATGAATCAATGACAATTATGACCTACATTACCAAACGTTTTTGGACAGAACATTGACCGCAGCGGGGGAACACGCATAGAACACGCTGCCCAGCCCCCCACTCTCACACCTTCTCCTGGTTAAAGATAATGAAATCCCCGGTATTTTCGAGTGTCTACCGATAAGGCAGCAGCGGAGATTAAGCCGCAGCGAAACAAGTTGCGGTCTCCGCTGCTGACAGCGCACCTTATCAACAGCCGGGCTTGATGATGGGCCAGATAAGTCTGTCAAGTGTCTGACACAGCAACCATGGCGGTCATTTTGGGGTCACCCAACCCAACACCCCCCCCACTATGCGAGAAGTGGCAGCTAACCAGAACACCCAAGTCCAAAATGGACTTCCAACGTCGTCACAACACGAAATAATAATAAGATAATGTTAGCTGGGGAAATTAATTGAGTTTGAAAGAAACCAAGGTAGATTATACTTGATACTAGAGTTGTAGATGATATAGGCTGTACTACTTAGCAGATAAGAAGCTAAAGATATTAAGTGAAACTACCTCCTTTTTTGTTCCTGGTTTTCCTAGGTTTTCCTATTGTTTTCCTTGGGTTTCCTCTTGTTTTTTCGTTGTTTGCTTGGTCGAGAAAAATCAATCGGTGGCTTGTTCCGCTTTCTGTGCCAGCTGGCCCAGCTCCCTTGCTTTCTCTTTCTCTTTATCGCCTCCTCGGTTCTCTTTGGTCTCTCCTTTGGTCTTTCTTCAGGGGATGATGGGATGCGATGAGCGCGTGGCCACGGCTACTGACGCACTGCCAGCTCATGGGGAAGCCACAGCCAAAGCAGGAAGCTTTTCTCTTTTGGGGGGGGGGGGGTT